>ML111304.1:76337-152175 GCA_003697995.1 Taxidea taxus jeffersonii
TTTTGTCAACAACAGAACATTTATTAAATTACTGGTTCATATGTACTTATTTACTTTGATGACAGCTCATTTAACAAAAAAAGATTTTAAGTTTCACTAGATTCTTAAATACTTATATAAATGTACAATGACTATATAAAATTCACTTGATACATGCTTACCTGAAATTTATAATCTGAGGCAGTGAGATGGTGATAAATCTATGAACTCACAGAAACGTATTTGTTGTTACTGACCTCTTATAAAAGTTAAGATTATATATTGGGAGCAAGAAAGGCAGTAAGTAAAAAGGAGCTAAGATGGCTGCCAGATCATGGGAGTGGTCCATTCAGTGGAAACACAGTAAGGGTTAGTACTGTATCCAAGAGATATCAAACAAAAAAATACTAAGTAGTTCACATAAGCCCTATTATGATGCAGCATTTTTTCCAAATACATGAAACTGTAAGTTTTATCATTAAATTTGTATACTTGTTATACATCATCAACAACAACAAAAATCTCTTAGAGGAAAAAAAAAAGTTCCTAACACACTCTCAACTTTTTTAAACCACAGAGTAAGGAGTAAATTAGTGACTAATAGAGATTTCATTCCCAGAAACAGAATGGTATCGTATGCAAATATCTAATAGTTTCATTAGAGATAGTGCAGAAGAATAATTAACAAGTAATTAAATCTCCCAAATCATTAGTAAACAAAATGTTTCTTCTCTATCAGAGCAATATGTTGTGCCTTTACCATTTACAAATTAACTTTTCCTACCCTCATTAAACAGAAAGTTAAACGGTCGATATCCAAGATGCATGTAATTAACCCTGTGTCATAGAAGTTTCCTCTCATTAATTTTTCTGAACTCTTGTACAATATTGCTTACAAGGTTATGCTAGAACTAATGTAACCAGACTATTACTCTGATAAAGGAAAAGCAGAGGCATGCAGCTTGGACCCATTTAACGTTGGTTAACCCATAATATCCTCTTTTTAAATTCATAAACAATAAAAGAAAACACTTTATTTGTACGTGTTAGAGAAGACTAAGCCAAAAGCAAAGGAGAAAACTGCCTCAGGCTTATTTCAATGCTTTAAACAAAATAATTGAGTATTTACATTAATATTTAGAAGAAATCAAGCATAAATCCTACTTCTGTTGTAATATAAAATGTAATGGTTTTACGTATTTTCCAAATACACACTAAGCTACGTTTTATAGATTGCAAATTCGCAGCACAGATAGTTGTACTGAATCTTTTAGTGAAACTTCAGCGCACAGAAAAATCCCATGACATCACAGCCTGTTGTCCCATAGACATATACAAAAATCACCTCTGAAATACCACAATTCCAAACAGAAACTTAAAAAGCATTATTCCTGCCTCTGAACAGTGACATTATAAGTAAATCCCCACATGCAGATGTAATTAGCAACTCCCCCACCCCCATCCATTGAAACCTTTAGGAGAATCTTCCCTACATTCAGCATTTAACAACCAATGATCCACGCCATACATGTCCCCAGCCTTTCATACCTACCAAGCCCTTTTATGAAGCTGATCACACAGGATCGTCTCCAACAGGCTGTTGTAATCTCCATGAGCCTGAAAAGGAACCCAAACGAACAGTCTGGAACTGCTACACAGACTATGTTCCAAAGCAAAAAAACATAATGACGGACTCCATGATTCCGTTGCTCACTGGCACCATAAGTGTCTCAGCCACAAGGTATGGCTCTCTTATTTTTGGCCAAGGTGTATTTTTAGTCAGGTGCTAAAGACCTACAGTAGAAGACAAACTAAAACAGGCCTTCCGTCCAGGGCAGACTCTTCATACCAATGGGACAATTTTTAGCTGCACAGTAAGACAGTGACCTACAACTCACAGAGTGCCCGTATGTCTATATTTATCCACGAGAACATACTATGCTGACAGATTAGTAAAGCTGCTCAAAGCACTCCAGGAACATGAGCCCGACCCACACGGCTCGCCATAAACAGTCCATGCATACCGACTGCACGCGCTACCCACGGATCTAGCTCCCCCGTGCTGTTGTGTTCCGTGATTGAAGAAACGTAAGAGCAGAGATAACACGGGGCGGGTGATAAACCGTTGCTTTGGGAACTAGGAGCTCTTGGCCACAAGTACAAACAGCTTAAATTCTTACAGACAAAACCAATAGCAGAGAATCCCTGTGTGAAGCCAAGAGTCAGTGAGAAACCATACACCCATAAGAAAAAACGCAACACTGAACATCTGTTGATACAACTAGTAAAGAAAAGCGATTCCTTTTAAATCCATAGTTCTAATATTTTAAAAGCACAGCCTAAAACAATTGGTCAAAAAAGCTTAATTTACAAGACCAAGAAGGAGCCCCTATTTATGGGTGAACGTTAAGTATCTCACTCCCCCAAAGAAAGCAGGTTTAGACCAGTGAAGAGACTGAGAAAGAAAACTGCAAAGTACTCATTGGTCCTTCCGTGGGCATTATTTCTGACAGACAATGTCTGTGAGGGTCAATGAGATTCTATGTCTTCCCTAACATGCCGCAAAGAGCATGAAACCCGAATAATTTTCTATTCTTGATTTACTCAGGGTCACCGAAGGCTTTCTTTAGCGATATAGGTTGGAATTACAAAACAGCACAGTATGGGGAATTGCCTGATGAACTGAAGCCTTTCACAGGAAGGAGAAATGCGTTCAAATGACCCAAACGAACACTTTACAGGCAAGCGAAGATGCCAGCAAAGATGCCCCAAGGCACCACGGAGTCTCACACATTCGGGCTTTATAACCTTTTTTAAAAGAGTTGGCAGATGGGCACATGCGGCATTTGGCTTATGTTTTACTAAAAGGGGTCCAAGCAATTCTAATCCAAGAGTGTGCCAATGGAGGTACCCGTGTTTTCAGCAACAAGGATTCTTTTGCAACTCTCTTCTTTCCACATCTAAACTGGAATCAAGACTTGACTGAAAATTTGCACTTTGTCAGCTTCCAATCTCTGGTGCTATTATTAGACCAGCCTTCCAAATGATGTGACCGTCATTCAATTAAAAGAACATGACTTCAGGCAGCCTCAGAGAAATATGAAAAGACGTATTTGTCATTTTATTTCTCACTGGTTTTACAGATGCCCCTTACCAAACAACATCAAAGGGAAGTGAGGGGAAGAAAAGGCAGGAAAGAGAATATTAATGGGGCACTGAACTGGACTCAGGTACTCGGCTAGGCATTTTCCACACACCACTTCACACAGTCCTCACAGCAACCCGAGAAGGTAGGCATTACATCTCCTCCTTAGAGGTGATGGAAAGGAATCAAAATCAGATTGCCCAAGGTCTTTCAGAGGCAGGTTTGTCAGACTCCCAGGGTCACTGCATTGAATTTTTATCCTAGTACATCCCTTAGTTTGAATTGGAACTTCTTTGTTTTAATTTTTTCCTCTTTTTTTATAAATTTAAATTTTGTTAGTTAACATGCAGTGGAATATTGGTGTGTGGAGGAGAATCCCTGATTCATCACCTACATACAACACCCAGTGCTCACAAATGCCCTCTGTAATCCCCCTCTCCCATCTAGCCCATTCCCCAGCCACCTCCCTCCACCAACCCTCAGTTTGTTCTCTAAACTTAAGAGTCTCTTATGGCTTGTTTTTCCCTCTCCTTTTTCTCTTTTCCCCCTTCCCATATGTTCATCTGTTTTCTTTCTTAAATTCTACATATGAGTGAGATCATATGATATTTTTCTCTGAATGACTTATTTTATTAACATAATACACTCTAGCTCCATCCACATCGTTGCCAATAGCAAGATAGCTAACCTATGGAGAGAGCCCAAATGTCCATCAACTGATGAATGGGTAAAGAAGATGTGGCGTGTATATATATATATATATATATATATATATATATATATATATATATATACGTACACACACACACACACAAACACACACACACACTGAATTGGAAATTCTAAGCAGCATATTTGTCTTTGTATACACTTAAGAGCAGCCCTCAAATAATCTTTTTTTTAATCCAGAAATTTCACTTATTCAAAACCCAGCTGAATTCCATAGATTACAGCCTTATTTGATGTCCTCCATGGTCTATTTGCCCTTCTGTGATAGCCAGGCATGTACTGGTTTGAGGGAGCATCCTTAGGGCATAAACTACGTTGTTCTCATCTTTGGGTCCCTAGGGTCTAGTAAAAGTTGAATTAATGAATAATCAAATGCATCCTTATAGTCTAAACAGATGGCATAAATTCCTTCTATTAAAGCTCAGAGTTTTTTGTGCTAAGAGTTCCCACCTCCCCTCATCCATCTCCACTCAGAGGACATGTCTCCTATGGTGGACATTATTCTAACACCCTAATTTCCTCCTCAAGTTACATTAGATAAAAGCAATTATGGGTGGGTGAAGACGCCTAAAGTCAGGCATACTGACAGTTGAGTAAGTGACAGCTGTCAGCTGATGGCTGATAGTAACTGAAAACTCAGGAACAACAAAAAGCAGACATAAAAATTTTGAAGGATAGGAATTGAAAGATAATTTAGCATAAAAAGAGCTGACCCTTAACATTTCAAGAGTTCCAAAGGTAGCCATATATTATGGGATCTTTACTAATCAATACATTTGCTAATGATCTGAATTTATTTAGACAGGGTTAAGCTATATTAGCATCCTATAGTCACAGACATAATATAGAAAATACTAATGTGGTTAATAGAAAGCATTTTGCTCAAAATTATTAAGTTAAAATATTTTGAAACTTCAAGGATTAAGCTTCATGGCTGGGAGAAGTTTACTCAGAGATCATTTGTTCCCTGATGAGGCTAAATAAATGTCGTGCATTTTAAACTATATTAATATAATCTAAATTTAATAAATAACATCAACTGGATTACTGGTATGTTTAATTGATAGCTCCATAATAACACTCAAATCTAAATTAAATTATTACTTTAACAGTTAATCTAATATTCATAAAAATTTCCTTTCTGCTTCTGGGTGGCCTGGTCTTTGTATACACTTCTGTGGTCTGGGTAGTATGACCACAAATATTTTTAAGGGCAAATGAAAGTCCAAACCTGATACTTTTGCATTCACAAGCTTAGAAGTTGCAACAAAGTTTCTGGATATGTTTCATTTACCTCACTGTTTCAGGAAAGATTGTTCTTAGGCAACTGTCCGACTGATAGCTACTTTATTAGCATGAAGGTTAGATCACATAACCACTCTCATTAAATGTAGCCTAGGAGTCTATTTACCTTCTTTAACGTCAATGTCAATCCACACTACCATATTATGGGAAGCAAGAAATATCCTTTAGACACCAACCAAGAAGTTTTTTCCAGCTTAAAGAAAAAGCCAGCTTTTAATATTATATTAAACACTATTTCATTCAAAACCTTGAAGTTATTAAAAAGAACTTAAGCTGATGATTCTTGCTTTTTTTCATCATTGCTTATCTAATATTTCTCACTGAGCTCTTAGAACTAGTTTGTGATATCTTTAACGCAACATTTCAGTGATCAAGTGGTTCCACTTCATATGCATAGTAACCTGCACATTGCTCTTTCTAGAAATTTAGTAAAGTGTTAAGGTATTATCACAGAAATATGACAGCTAACAAAAGATGCCAGTGCCAAAAGGATTCTGTCTCTTCACTCTTTTTCCATGACATAACATAGTACAGAATATATTCATGTATCTGTATTAATAAATCTTTCAGAGACAAAGAACCTCAGAGGTCATCTTAAGGTAGGAATCAAGTACCACACCAGAATTAAGCACACTTTAAGCAAACATCACCTGCAGCCTTGCCTCTTTCATGTAGAAACCATAATAAGATGGGAGAGCTCCTAAAAGACAATGTGTCATTGTGCCTGGCTATCAAGGAGGCATCTAGTAGTAGGGGGGTTTGCCAAGTGTGTCATTGCCTCAAGACATATGCTGCAAACACATGCAGACCGAAAATGTTCACCAGGAAGACCTCTAGGAAAATACTGGTTTGTCTTGGCACAGGGTGCCTCTGGAAGCAAGCCACCATGAAAACAGTGTCCTCCCAACAGGTGCGCGATGCTCATTAGGTACAGATCATCTGAACCTAACATGGAGGTTCTCTTAAGCCTTCATGCATCATCCGTGGTATAAATTGCCAGGCAGACTTAAACCCAGCCTTGGGGAGGAGAAGTGGAAGGGATTCTATGTGGATGAGAAGTGAAAGAATTAACATGTTTCATGTCCTTATGTATTCTAAATGCTTCCGCTCCAAAAAGTTTCTCTCATCATTTCCTTCAATCTTCTTATAAATATTCCCTTGTTCTACAATTACATTTGCTAACTGCATCTCTCCCTTTTCTAGGGTCTTTATATTCTACGATTCTGGAGGTCTATGGTATTGATCTGATTTCTTAAGTTTCACTCATTTATTTTGGGGGGAAAGGTCCTGAAAAAGCCCAGAAATGACCCTGTGCTGGAGAGCTCTATAAAAAGTACAGACTCCAGGGCCTCAAAGAAATGGAGAGTATCTCAACCTCTGATGAGGCTAGAGCGATTCTGATGTGTAGCCAGGTTTAGCAGCTATGATGGCCTCTGGGAATATGTAATAATGAATGATAATTGAGCATCCTTGTAACTGTCTCTCTAGACAGGGGAATGCAGAGGAAAGTTTGAAATAGTTACTGTTTGAACAGAGCTGTCAAGCCGGTAACCTCAACCTTGCGACTTCCAATGTAATGAAGCATCAGGAAGTAAACCTAAAAATTTTAGGATTTGCTTATTCTGTCCTTAATTTGTTGCTTACCTTAAAGGAGCCTCATAGGTTCCTCTGTTCTGCCCCAAATAGATGTCAATCCCAAACCTAAGTACTTTATACACAGACTAACACAAATTCTTCTCTAAATTTTATTTGCACACAACTCAAGCAAACGGGATGTAGAAAATCAAAAGGTAAGATCAAGTGATGGAAGCAAAATTTCTTAAAAGTACTCACACAATTAATGACTATGCCAACAAAGGCCAGGCAAAGGCATTCATTTTAGAGTAAACCTCCTTGATGGAATCCATTAGTAGTCCTTAAAGACATTTCTGAGTGATTGCCCAGAATAATTTTTTTTTTAAAAGGCGGTTGTGGGGGGGGGGGGGGGGCGTGGGGGATGTTTGTGCTAGAGGACATGATGTCAACAAAGGGTGAAAACTTCTGAAAGATTATATTTTCATCCAAAATCTAAATACCTAATAAAAGAAACCTGACCATGGAAGTCCAGTTCCGACTGACTCACTGACCAGAGTTCAGGTAAGTACAGTCAGAATGAGAGTAAATAACTATTTGCATCAAAGAGAGCATCCTTTAAATCAAGATTTCTGAATTTGAAGTTTTGACTGAAGACACTGACCTTTTCCATAAGGTGTGTAATGTCTACTGACACAGTTAATGCCAAGAGCTCAGGAAATTAGCCCAAAGCCTTTTTGGCCACTCATTAAGAAAGCAGATAGCGGGGCACCTGAGTGGCTCAGTGGGTTAAAGCCTCTGCCTTCAGCTCAGGTCATGATCCCAGGGTCCTGGGATCAAGCCCCGCATCGGGCTCTCTGCTCCACAGGGAGCCTGCTTCCCTTCCTCTCTCTCTGCTTGCCTCTCTGCCTACTTGTGATCTCTCTCTGTCAAATAAATAAATAAAATCTTAAAAAAAAAAAAAAAAGAAAGCAGATAGAATCCCACAATGTCTAAGAACAGGCTACCCTGAGTGTTAGGGACTCATGCAGCTAAATATCCCATGGCCATTTCCATTCAGTGCTTATGAATCATCTATATTGGTTTTACTTAGAAGCAAAGAGAAATTTCTGAAAGTGAAAAGTTCACACAGAAATGTATGGAGTAAGAACACCACTATTTTGGGGGCTATAATTGTTTTTCTGCCAAGTTAAATTTTGCCTTTACTAATGCATTGGAGTGGGGAGAAACATAGTTTTTATTGTGAAGGAATCTTCTTTCCCCATCACCTTCATTTCCATAACCTTGCTCTTCCCAAGGAGGATTCTGAGACAATGCAGATGTTCTCTTCATATTTTGGGTTACTGATACTTTGGAGAATCAAAAAATATGGCCCAGTGAAGGGTCCTCCTCCAGGTAAGACGTTGTGTCCAGAGCAGGGTACCAGGAACCCACCTGCACCTAAATGAAGCAAAATATAGATTCTGTGCCAGCATGGATCCTTAAGTCTGTGTTTAAGGTCTGTCTCCCTCACACAACTAGCTAGCCACAAGTCCTTGGGTAAGTTAGGCAGCCCTAGAGTCAGACTATTCATTTGCAAATAGGATAAATTCAGACCTATGCTAGGACAAGACAACAATCCTGCAGCATTTTAGAATTAACTAAACTTTCATTAGGCTAATCTAGAGAGTTTCATTCAAAGAAGATCTCATAAATCTAGCAGACAGAATGACACGTTGGATGTCAGAAGTTACCACTAAGCACAGTCAGTATGAGGCAACTCCCAAAATGAAATCCAGGTTTAGAAGAGTCTTTATTTTATATTATGAAATGATGAAATGCCTGGAAGTCCAAGATCTTATTGAAAAATAATTCAAGACAATTTCTTTTTTTAAATGATTTTTATTTATTCATTTGACAGAAATCACACATAGGCAGAGAGGCAGGCGGGGGTGGGGAGGGGGGAAGCAGGCTCCCCCTGAGCAGAGAGCCCGATGGGGGCTCAATCCCAGGGCCCTGATATCATGACCTGAATCTAAGGCAGAGGATTTAACCTACTGAGCCACCCAGGCACCTGACAATTTCTTGTCTTTGCTGTTTCATCCTAGCCACATAGAGCTGTTAAGCCCTGAAACTGTGATCAGAGCAACTGAGTGACTCAATTTTAATTTTAATTTGTTTAAATTAAAATTTAAAACCTGATGCTTCATTCAGTTGTCAGAAAAAAATTTAGTTATGTTTGGAAGAACTGCATAGATGAAACTACTTAATTATCAATTTTATGAAATCTTAAATAGAAATAAAGTATTTTGACCCATTTGGTGTCCAAATTCAGATGTGCTGGTGTTAGAAGACAAATACTGGATTTTACTTATTTTTTTAAAGATTTTATGTATTTATTTGAGAGAGAGAGAGATCACAAGTAGGCAGAGAGGAAGGCAGAGAGAGAGAGAGAGGGGGAAGCAGGCTCCCCGCTGAGCAGAGAGCCCGATGTGGGGCTCCATCCCAGGACCCTGAGATCATGACCTGAGCAGAAAGCAGAGGCTTAACCGACTGAGCCACCCAGGTGCCCCAAACACTGGATTTTAAAGGAATAGTTTCCCCTCCCAAATGTAAATACTTCTCAATAATTTTATGCTGATTACATGTTGAAATATTTTAGATATACTGAACTAGGTAAAATTATCAAAATTACTTTCAGATGTGTCAAAGCTCTGTTTAATGTGGTGACTAAAAAACTTAAGATTGCATATGTGCCCTGAATTATATTTCTATTATACATGCTGTTCTTAAGACCACTTACTACTGTATAAGATGGATATATGGGAAACAATTTTTGTGAATAAACACGGAAAGCCATTAAGAGAAGCCACAGTGTGGCAAGGCCCTGAATTAGTAAATACCCATAGTCCAACATACTCAGAAATAAATGATACAAAAATATTGATTGATTTAATAAGCAAACATTTATTAATCACTTCAGAAAGTATCAGGTTGGGTGGGACTGAGAGGTGATTACCTTTATCCCCACTTGACAGCTGAGAAAATTAAACTGTCCAAAATTGCACACCAGTAAATGCTAGAGAAAAGTGCTTAAACACAGCTTTTCTGGCTCCGACGCTCATATCCTTCCTACTATACCAGACTGCTTCCTAGAAGTTGAGAAGCAAAAACACCATAAAAGATCTCTCTGATATTAAATGCTTCTACATAGTACACAAATCCATATGAAACCAAAATATAAAACTGACTAGGAACCAGATTTTTAAACGTCTTGGAACTCCCTTAGCAGTATTACCATCTACATGACAATTGATCACACACTGATCTGTAAGAGCTCCTGCATTGCCCTCATCATCCTCACTACCTACCTCATGGATTTCCACCTTGCCTACCCCTTTGTGGTAAGTTCCTCACACTTTTTTCCAATGCATCCAAGTTTCCACTGAAGTGTTTCTGCACACAGTGGGTTCTCAATGAATACTCATTGGTTTGTTTAAATTTTTTATTTTTTTTAAGATTTTGTTTATTTGTCAGAGAGATAGAGAGAAAGAGAGAAGGGGGGGGGCAAGCAAGGGGAGCGGCAGGCAGAGGGAGAAGCAGGCTCCCCCAGAGCAAGGAGCCCCATGCAGGACTCAATCCCAGGGCCCGGGATCATGACCTGAGCTGAAGGCAGGCACTTAACCAACTGAGCCACCCAGGCATCCCTAAATTTTTGATTTTTTAAACCATATCTCTGTGGGAAGGAAACCTGGTAAAATCATCTAAGATTGGGACTTCCTAATACAGACTTCCATTGGGCAAAATGTCACACCACTATTTTGATTCGTGGAATCATTTCATCATGGGCATGTAATTTAGCAGGCCTGGAGTTAATATCCACCTGAAAAATCAGAAGGAATTCAAGTGCCAGGGAGAATCGGCTCAATATTTAACCAAAAAGCTAAACAGACAAGAATGCATATGAATTTTTAGTGGGCTTCTTTTTCATTCAGACAGGCAGCTCTGGAATTCCCTTCCATGTGCTCTGGCCAGCCGTCAAGCTGCTCTTTTGCTCTGCTTCTTGAGCAGTGAACTTCTTTATTTGACATTCCTTTTCCTCCCAATCCTGCTGACCCATCTTCTCTTTCAAAAACTTTGTAAAAAACTCCACTTGCACCACAAAACCAAGTAAGTGGGAAAGGGTTATTTTCCTTACCCAGTTACATCTTGGGATGTAATAACTTTGAGCTCCCGAATTGGAAGGGGGTGAAAATACTTAAATATGAAACTATATGAATGGAGTTTTTTTTTTAAAGATTTCATTTATTTATCTGACAGAGAGATCACAAGTAGGCACAGAGGCAGGCAAAGAGAGAGAGAGAGAGAGAGAGAGAGAGAGAGAGAGAGAGGAGGAAGCAGGCTCCCTGCTGAGCAGAGAGTCCCATTCAGGGCTCAATCTCAGGACCCTGATATCATGAACTGAGCCAAAGCCAAAGGCTTAACCCACTGAGCCACCCAGGCACCCCTGAATGGAGTATTATTAGTGCATAACCTTTGGGCTTGAATTCTGATCTCTGATCTTCACTATATGGCTAGAGTTTCCTCTACTTGAATAATTCTCATTCTTAAGTAGCCTCTATAGAGTTTGTTGACATGCTGACCTGTCTTCCTGCAATACTGTGTGGTGGATATATAATTATCAATTAGTTTTAAGTTCATTATTTTGCAATATTCATTCAGAGAATTGAGAGTACACATGACAGTAGAGGTTTTTATAATCAAGTTAGGTGCATGTCTGCCTTACTTTCTTAAGTGATGACGTACCCTATGCCATTACTTATTGTTACCAGAGCACTCTGCGGCATTCTGAAATAGTTACTGTCATGCCCTGGCAGCCCATGAAAGTTAATGCAACTTCCAGAAGTTTCGTCATGTAAGGGCAGGGCAGGAGGCACTGGGAGAATCTGATTCAACTAGCTTTAATGGGATGGAGTTTGAACTGGCATAAAAACACAGAAAAATACGTCATCATCAAGTTGCCTATGAGTGGGAGAAATTTCCTCCTAGAAGGATTTGATGCAGGTACACAGGGCCCCAGAAAGCACACGGCTCCCCCTGGACAGGGAGGGAAAAGTGAAACAATTGGTAATTATCTCTCAAGGCAACAGCAAACCACGTCTGGTGAGGAGTACAATAAAAAGCAGCTAATAGAGATCATCTTGGACCTCATCTCTTAAGAAGCGCTGGCGTCGGGACCCTTCACAGCGCCTCAGTTTCCTGTGAAAATCACACTACATTTTCCTAGGAAACTTTTGCACATCCAAACTGCTTGAGACAACTTAGATGAACCGATACCCTCACCCCCCGACCCCCGGAAGCATTCCCGTGGGCTGTGGGCCATTAGTTGGATGCTGATTTGCACATTCAAGTGATTCAGGGTCATTTGGTCATCTCAAGTGTATGTTTTATTACAAAACAAAACAAAAACAAAACCTGCCAATCTGTGACCTGGGAATAACCATGAAACAAATCCCACAGACGGTATGCATAGCAGCTGCGAAACACCTCTGTGTTACCTTGGAGCAGTCAATCAAAAAAGTACTGTCAAGAGACAACTCTCCCCTCCCCTTTTATCCTCAATACAAATATTCTATTTAAAGAGCACGGTTTCTATTCAACGTATAATTTCAAAACTCTGTTGCTCAGGTAATTGCTTCTGTCTCTTTCTCATTAAGAGCTTGCATGAGCTACTGAATCATATGATTCTGTATGGGTTTAACAGAGCACAGACTGGACTTAGGGTAGAAACCAAATTCTGGTGATTCTGTCTCCAACAATTTAAAACTGCTCCCTCCTCTCCAACACCTTTACCATCCCCTTGAGTCCTTGTCACCTCTTTCCTGGGTTATCCCTGAATGAACTCTCCCCACCCTCATTTTTAGCTAAGACTCCCAAGAGTGAATGGCGATCTGACCAGGTTGCTCCTTGCCTAAAAATCTGTAGCCTGCCCTATGCTTTCAAGGTGAAGCCCGGAGCCTTCAGCAGGTCCTTCAACGTGCCTTGTGATATGACCCAACTTGTGCAGCATCTGTCACTATCATGGACCCTGGGATCCAGCTGTCACTGCCTAAACTGGCCACATCCATACCTCCTTGCATTTGTTCACATTCTTCCCTCTGCCCCTTGTGCTCGTCTCCTGTAACATTCTTCAAGTTCAAATGTCACAGCCTCTTGGAATTATTCCTAGCCTCTTCCCTCCCACTTACAATGACTTCCTTCTCTTGATGATTCTGTAGGTCAGTCTCTTCAAGTCCAGGCACAATGGGTGGCACAGATAGAACATGTACTTAATCAGCATTTTTTTCTCTCTGCAACTTCCGTAGGTCTCCTCTTTCATCAAAGCAGGTGTTTCTTGACTGTCAAGCTCACAGAAGGCAAGAGCGGGGTTCTATCTACCATGTTGCCTGACATAAGGAGGCCTTTAATGATTTACAAGAAGGAAAGGAGGGCCCGCTGATTGATTCACTCTCAGGGACTTCCTGGAACTTTTTGAGCATGTCCAATTTGGGCTGATCCTCTGAGTTCATCCACCTCATGAGAAAATCATGAGAAAAATCTTTGGGTTCAGACTTTTTTTTTCCAGTAAGGCAACTAGTTTCTCCAAATAAGTTCTCATGGGGGGAAAGACCTTGATCAGTAAAAATTACATTAACTCAGTAGATTTCCCCAAGAACGTTCTCCTCATTTAGCAAAAGCAGCTGGAAGGTTTAAAAGTAAAGTTAAATTAAATCCACATAACCTAAACAACATTTAGACGAATAGGAGTATTTGTCATTATTTTTACAGAGAGCAATCTTTGACAGGTTAACAGATTTAAAACAAAAACAAAAAGAGGGGGATGAACAGAATGGGCAAAGGGGAGTGGGAGATCCAGGTACCCAGTTGTGTAATGAGTAAGTCATGGGGATGAAAGGCACAGCACAGGGAATACGGTCAGTGGTGTTGTAATAGTGCTGTATGGTGACAGATGGGAGCTATAGTTAGAGTGAGCACAGCATAACACAGTTCTTGAATCACTATGTTGTACACCTGAAACTAATGTGACATTGTGTGTCAACTGTACTTCAACAAAAGTCTTATAGAGATAAGACAAAAGCAAAAACAATCTATCACAGAAATATTCTCTCAAGTTGGCTGATCACTACATAAATAAAAAAAAATTATTTCAGTCTAACTTCGAGTTTCACAGACACATCTGTCCAGAGTTCTGTGAACACAATGGTGCAACTGAACTTGTTGAATTTACTCAAGGAAAACAGGTGAGGGTCACAGAAAGAAAGGGACTTTATAGCCAAGAGTAGATGTTAAGTTTACTGTTTGAAATAAAAGACTCTGACGTACAAAACATTTGATGTTGCTTGCTAGGGGCTGATCTACTGATGGGATAAATAAATGCTAGCTAAGTTTGGCTCTAAACCTCCCACGCCCATTCAGGTCATTTTATCCAGGCTTTCAAACATTTAACAGTTGATTAACAGCCAATGTGTCCTGAAATGTGCTGGGGAATCTGACAATGACAAGATGATTGAATTTTAGCCCTGTGTGTATATGGCGGGGGGGTGCCTAGACAGGGAAAGCACAGTTACACAACAATGTCACTGTTGCAACAATGGAAGTGTGTAGAAAGTGTAGGGGAAGTGGGGCAGTGAGAGTCCAGTGAGAGTCTGCTCCAAAGCGGACACCTGAACTCATCATACTTGGGAAGAGAGTTTGGCTCAGGTCCAAAAAAACATATGCTTAACCTTTAATTCCTGTGACACAGAAAATGCTACAACTATAACATATACTAATACCTTGATATGTTATCACTCTACACAATTCTGAATTTGAAAGAAAGGTATTTCACCTCCGATATCTTCAGATGGTGTAGCCTCTGAAGTTCCAAAAACATACTTCTTTACCCAAATGTCCACTATTTGAAGAGGTAAAGATCATATTGCCAAGCCAAGAAGATGTCACAGTGAACCCCAGGCATCTTCAGGTCCTGGTCATTCTGTCTTGGCAATGAGTGAATGAGATAAAAACATTCACTCATAGAGGAAATTAGATAAGCATGAAATAGGTAAATTAGTAAAAAGTCATGGTTCCCACTTACTGAGCTACTGCAAGCAAGGCTATATATTAAATACTTCATAAACATAAACTCATTTAATTATTACGGTTCTATGGCATTACGTATTTATAAAGACATGCATGATAGAGAATACCTTTTTAGGGAATCCGTTTAAGTTACTTGCTCAAGGTAACACAGCAAATAAATGGCCAAGGCAAACTGTATGTACATAAACAGCCCAAATCTTATGGAAAAAGGAAATAAAACAAACTTAACTAAATTCTTTTCATATTTTACACTATGCTGAAAATGAGTGAATCCAATTAGTGGTCAAAAAGGCAAAAGAATACAGAAGAGACAAAAAGCAAGTCATAGCTCCTCCAAGTAGAGAAGGATTCACATTTAAGAGCCCCAGCTTTGTGCTGCTTCCCAGTGTGGGTATTAACCTCTCCTTAGGCCAGAACACAATGCAGAACTAGGTTGGCATAATGGGCCTTTCTTCTCTGCGCCACGTGACCAGCATTGCATCATTTCCCTCTGCCGCATGGCTTCAGTGAAGGGTGTGATTCACTTCTGTTTTCAGCAAGGAAAATAAAAGCAAATAACCCAAGTGGGATGACACTTCTGGCTGACTCTTCCAGACTTGGTTCACTTTCCAACCATTTCTTTGTTAAAGTGGAAGAGACAGACACTCACACTTGAGCGCTGAGCTCGCATGACTCTGCCAGCCCCAGTGCCACTGGGCAAGGGTAGGTCTTTAGCATGAATTTAACACTGCCCATGAAGAACATTCTAACCTTCTTTCCCTTGTGTAGGTCAATGGCAGAAACGTCATGAAAACATGGAGCTGAATAACTCAGTGAGGAGTCTTCTTTCAAGAGAAAACAGCCCAGGAAGACGCAGACTGGAATGGGGAGGGATGTCCTCAGGGCAGTATCGACAATCTATCTCTATCCTTTTCCCAGAGCCCAAAGAGCATTTTCATTCTCCTGGCCCGAGAAGTGACAGTCTCTTAGTCACCCCTTAAAACAAGAGCCTTGTCTGCAGAACAATATATTTAATGAGCTCATTGTACCAGTTTGATGGCTGTTATTTTGTGTCTAAGGGACACTTGAGAGTTGATGAGGGGACCTTCCATCACTGGAGTGTGTACACTTCATGACTAGTGAGAGCCTCGGCCTGAGCTCCTTTTACCAGATAATTAAACTTAACTTTTGGTCTTTTCCTTCACTCCAGGCAAACTTCCCCAAATTTTTGCATCGTGCCTATCAAGTCCAGGCTCTCTGAATCTCCCCAGCATAAAAGCATACAGAATAATATATTCTAGCATGATAACAATATGCTCACCCCTCTTCTGGCCCATGACTGTGATGACAGACTGTGTGTCAGGGGTTGAGTCCATTTTTGCATTCAGTAGAACATGTAAGCTTACCAAAACACAAGGTTTGGGTACAGATGGTCTATAAAATGAACTCAGGTGATCACTTTCAGCTCATAATGACATTTTAGTTATTCAGTTTGTTTGCAACTATCAACTGGAGACCTCACTCTCAGCGCCAACCCACCGTTACAAACGCAAGAGTGAGGCCAGTGCTCAAAGCTGGCGAGGACCAGGCCTGTCCTGCAAAGGTGGTTGGCAGCAGAGAGGCAGTCAAGGAGGAGTTGTGAATGTTCCAGATGGGATGTGCCACATGAAGAATACCTGGGACCAGGTCTTGGCAGAGGTGATGGGGACAGAGATCAGGTGTGGGGGATGTCATTTGGGGGATGAAGCATGACGAGTTTTAATGATGTTTTCGATGAACAAGAAAGAAGGGCCCAAAAGATCTCCAGTTTCTTGCCTGGAACTAACTGATCATGAAATTCAGCATTTACAATAAGAAAGCTGAACAGAATAAGAGACCTGGAGGACAAAGAGAAAGTCACAGCTTCACCAGGCTGGTAAGAAAAGATTCAGCTTTGGAGATAACTATCAGTAATATAGGAAAATAGTAGGGAAGATCTGGTCTTAGGGGTCAATGAGTATTATTTATGTACAAGTAAGTGTCACTCCTACTCATACATGCAACTCATCTTTCGGGGGTTGATTACTGGATATATTTTATTGTAATTATCGATTTATGTTGGTCTCTTTCTCTAGACAGTCTTCCCTTCAAGAGCAGGAACTTGGCTCATGTTCAGCTAAAAGTCATCTCGGGCATTCAAAAATTATTTTTTCTGTTGTCTACACAAACTGTGTCCAAAGGCTGAAAGCAGTAGGTCAATCAGAGTAGCAAAAGATGCATTCCTCCTATTTTCAGGAAGAAGGATACATTCCAGAAATTCCCCTAGCAAGCTGAATCACAGTTGCAAGCTTGTACTGAAGGCTGAGAATAAGTGAGCACCTGCCTCCTGCAGACATGCTGGGAGAAGTGAGCACAGGAGGGAGTTGGGAATGGCTCCTGTTGGGCAGCCAATAAGAACAGATTCTAGAGCCAGAAGTAAATTTGAACCTAGGTGCTAGCACTTATTGATGCAGTTTCCCTGGGGAAGTCATTCATTCATTCATTCATTTTTCACCTATATGGTGGTATTTGTCTCAGTAGGATCTGATGAAGTTTAAATGAGATAGTGCTCAGAACAGAGGGTGAAACTCAGTAGTTCTTCACAAATGCTAGCTATTCTTACTAGACCATTTCAAGACTTAGCTGAAGGGTGCTGTGGACAGGTAGTAAAGTGAGTCAATAAAATTCTTTCACGTTAATAGCCAAATCTAAATAATAAGACTGAAATCTAAACCTCACTGGAAAATACTGATATTTCTACATAAATGGAAATACCCGAAAACAGGAAAATATTTTGGTCATTTTTGGTAATGACAAAGTTACGGATATTTCATCTACTACTGTTGGATGGCATTCAGATGAATTAATACTGTATTTGCTCATTTTAATCTAATAGATTTCAATAAACCTAATATATTCCTGTTTTCTTTCTCTTTCAACAGAGAATTGGCTACAATCTTGAAGGGCTCAGGTTTCTGATCTAGTAATATTCTTTCTTATAATTTGCTTAAAAGAAAACAAAATAGACTCAATTTCTTATTGAATGGGCATAAGAAAAACACCAGGGAATGCTCCTTTTTTTTCTTGAAACTAGAGGCAGAGAGATACACTTTGTTATTTGAGAACTTTGCCACTGCTTTTTGACAAATACCACTCTGGTACCTTAGTAGGAAATACATATCAATATCCTTCTGCTCCTACCCAAGTTTCATCAGTTTCACCTACTATCAATCAATCTCTTGATCTTGCAAAGAATGATGAGAGGTAACATAGTTTAGTTTTTACCCTAAACTCTAGGTCTGATTTCTGGCTCTGTAACTTACAAGTGGTATGTGTAAAATAGGGTCATGGTGAGGATTAGAGGAAATGAAGCATGTAAAGCAGGTAATAACAGCACTTGACACTTCGCAAGGGCTTATAAATATCAGCTGTTATTACTGTGCTTAATGCAAGGCTATGTAACAAAAGGTGGGGAGTTATTAACAGTCATCTACCATTGTATGGATTATATTTTAGGCAGTTTCTGTTGTTGACTACCCTTCTGCCTTGGTCAGAATCTCTATTTTGTTCAAGTAGCAGGTAGCAGTCTCTTGTCCTACAGAAAGTGGACCCATTCCAGCCTGATACATCATGGTTTGTCTTAACCAATGTGGTAATACCATTCAACTTTGCCAGGATTGGCATATCACCCAATTCCAATTAGGAAAGCAAAGCAAGGGGAAGTTTGCTGGTGTCTTTGGCAAAATTTTTCCTTATCAGAAGAAAGACCTAACCTGAACTCACTCCCTTCCTGACTTTTAATAAAGCAAAGAGATCTGGAATTGAGGTTACCATGCAGTGACAAGTCTAAAGGTTGGATGGTCTGAGTCCTTGAGCTTCTAAATCCACCTGGAACCTACCATCTCCAGACTGTATGTTAGGTAAGCAAATTAATTAAAAGTCTTTATTCTTTCAGCCATTGTTAAGTTATTCTAGTATTTATGGAAAAGCCTCCTAAAATGACACACATTTCCAATTACTAGATGGCAAAAGAAAGTTCTAGGTAAGAACCATACTCTTATACCTATGACAACAGGCCTGTTACTGAACTGTGATTACTGAGAAGAGGGATTTAGGATTTAGAATGAAAGTCACTGATTAGAATCCTACTCAATCATTTCTAATTTATATTTCTTTTCTTTTTTAAGTGGAACAGTTGGCTGATTTGAATTTCAACTCCTTTGCCCCTCTAGGAAAATGGCGATAAGCACTGAAGTAGCTAACAAAATGGTTAATAAGAGAAAGAAAAGAAGCTAAGTTAACATTAAAACAGATTTTTGGATCTTTAAAATGTGATAGAACTTTAGAGAGAGAATTTTTAGAGAGAATGAGAATGAGTTCTTTTTTTTTTTTTTTTTTTTGTTAGAGAGAGAGAGCAAGCACAGGCAGACAGAGTGGCAGGTAGAGGCAGAGGGAGATGGAGAAGCAGGCTCCCTGCCGAGCAAGGAGCCCGATGTGGGACTCGATCCCAGGACGCTGGGATCATGACCTGAGCCGAAGGCAGCTGCTTAACCAACTGAGCCACCCAGGCGTCCCTGAGAATGAGTTCTTAATCATAATTTTGACTGTTCTTAAAGCTCAAGCATTTAATATTGTTAATTTTTTTTCTTTTTGGTTGAAAAGGAGCTAAGTTTTAAAACACCTTCAAAATTGATATCTCAATTGGCAGAAGCTAGGATCAGCTTTCCCATAATAATAATAATAATAATAATAGGAATAATGATAAGGACTGGGGGTTTGTTAGGAAACAGAACACAAAAATCAGCAAGGAAAACTACAATTTTTTCTTACTTTCCTATTTTCTTGCAATTGTATTAGGTCAAATAAAATAGAGAAGGGGTTGTTCTGTACTCTCAGCCTGGAAAAGAAGATGAGATCAGGACTCAGGGCCACCATCAAACCCTGAGGGAAGTAAAACAAAATACTCAGTGTGGCCCTGCACAGGGCTTAGCTTCTCTCTAAACTCCCAAAGGAAGCTAAAATACTCATTAGAAAAGTAGAACTTTACTTCTGGGATGCTGAAATAGTACAAGTGTACTACAGCTAAGACCACGGTATCAGTCAATAGCAAAGCTTCATTTTTAGGGGAGATTCATTTAAAATGTGGTTTTCAAAAGCTGAAAACTGAGAAGCTGAGTTCCATTTTTTGAAGAAAAACCACCATTTGTCTTCCACGTGGTGTTCGAACTTGTAAATTTTAAACTAACTGCTTATAATTTGCAAAAGTCATAGGCGATCTATGTCTTTAAGGCAACAAGTTTTCAGTTGTATAATTCTTTACAGCTGTGATACACGGTCACTACTGTTAAAAAAAAATACAGTAGAAAGAACCCAATAGACTGTGTAGTGTGACACCCATTTCTTATTCAGAATACTTAAAAGCTGACTCGTCCAAGAAACTGATCAAGCTTAGAAAGCCAGAGATCCAGTCTCTACTTATCAGTCAATTTCAACAGTGTACAACTCAACCTCCTCCAGTTTGGATTTAGCAGCATAAGGGAAATAACTGACACGTATTATGATGTTTACACAAACCTCATCTTTCCGTGGAGGTATTCAAAACCCTTTACATTAAACAGGTAGTGACAAGGTGTCATGTTTGCTCCTTTCACCTAAGGAAGTGGGGACAGGAGGCAATCAAGGTCACACACAGAAAAATAACAGAAAAATGGAAAGGAAAAACTTAATCTTGTGTTTAAACAATTGAAGTATGTTTTTGAGTTGACTCTTAGGTAACACACCATTTTCTGGATTTGCCAAGTCCTTCCTACAGAAATATAACATTCGAATGGAATTTTACTAAACTTTCTCCCCAGTTAATCTAATACCCTATCCTTCTCATGGCTGCCAAAATACATATTTACCTGTTTAAGTCTAAACTCAAAGAAGTCAGCCTACTGTCTCTCAAGCTCAGGCAAAAAATTTTAGTGGAAATTTAATTGTATATTTCCATAATGTTGTGCTTGTGGCATTAGCTGAGAAATTCTGGAAATTTCAAAGCTGTCTTCCACTGCTAAACTACTTTGCACTTTGCAATTGATTAAGAACAGCGGAGGCAGTCAGAGTTGTATATCAAATTAGAGTTGATAAAAGCTCTTAAAATAGATTTGAATGCCTTCTTGAAAAAGATTTCAACTCCCTTAAATTGACACGACAACAAATTCTTACAGCAGCATAAAAAGTATTAGCTGAAATGTTATGGCTTTGGCTTAAATTTCCATCTGCAGCTCATCAAATGACTACACAGTAGAAAGGAATTAAACCAAAATCAGACTCACTATAGAGTCTGATATGCTAGCAGAATATAAACTTTCACTGTTTAGCAGCTGGAGTTCTGGAGTTCTGGGTGACTAATATTTAAATGCTTGTGCTTGTATGTTCTGTAAGAAAGAAGAAAAGTGTTTTAACCATATAGGTAAGGGGTAGGATCGAGGACCTTACAGAAATATAGAATTCTCTCTCAAACACAACCTACTCTTTAATCTCAATGTTCTGAAGAGTGACAGGACCACTCAAATGAAGAATGACTGATTTTAAATTAGTCCCTGGTCAAAATTCTGATAAACATGGTAAGTCTTCTTCACAGTCTTCTAATGTAAGAATGCCTATCTGAAACTCTTGCTACCCCAATACTGACATTCAACCAAGTGTTCCAGAGTAAATAATTTACCTTCCCTCTTCTCTTTCAGCTATCCTGCTAGGGGGAATATTCTTTTTTTTTTTTTTTAAAGATTTAATTTATTTATTTGACAGAGAGAGATCACAAGTAGGCAGAGAGGCAGGCAGAGAGAGAGGGGGAAGCAGGCTCCCTGCAGAGCAGAGAGCCCGATGCAGGGCTCGATCCCTGGACTCTGAGATCATGACCTGAGCCGAAGGCAGAGGCTTAACCCACTGAGCCACCCAGGTGCCCCTAGGGGGAATGTTCTTACAGGAATTTGCTTGCAAGCACCAGGTTTCTAACAGTTGTCTGACGCCATGAAAGTATAAATCCATAAAGTTAAATTCAACAGAATCTACTGAACACAGTCTCCCAAATAAAATTCTCTATGGCATATACTGTTGCTGAAATACCATTGGATCCTTTCCCTGGGATTCTCCTGCATTAATATTTCTAACTTCTGAAACTTCCAAGGAAGGAGGACAGCTCTGAGATCCCTGGTGGGAGGACCCAGGTCTGATTCAGACACCCAGAACAGTGGGTCTGGTGCGTGGTACTCAAAAGGAAATCCTGAATAACATTTCTCTTGTTTTTCCGACACTGTGGGGTCAGAAAGTATTGTGACGCAACAACTGGGAAAAGCTGACGCTAAGATAGTAAGTTTTTGAGTATAATCCAGTATCGAAAAGTAAGTAAAGATGTTCTCATGGAAAAAGCTAATCCTATTGCTCCTTCAAGCCTGAGAGAGACTTTTCAACTCAAAGAAGAGAATGTTTTCTTACTCGTGTAGCCAACGATTCTACAATGGAGATATATTTAAATGAATATGATGAAAGAAATCTATCAAATGACAGCGATTAGTAAGGAAAAAGATGAGATAAAGCTGTGTACTTTGTTTCTCACAAACGCCATTCACCTTTTCAAGAAGCGGTTGCCTGCTAAATCTTTTTCACTGGGTTGTGGTAAATGGGTGATTCTCGGAAGGCATCACGGTGTAGAAAATCAGACATGTTTGAGTGTTTAAAAAAGATCACCAATAAATGGTGGGATATGGATATATCCAGAAAATCATGACACATATGTCTTTTTTTTATATTTTTTATTTATTTTTAAATTTGATTACAATATATATGTTTTTTTAAATGGACTTACCTCTGTGTATCTGAAGTAATAGATGCCAAGATATACTTCATTTTTTTAAAAGTCCTATTCAAAGGTAAAGACCCTGGGCTAAAATCATTATTTGTCCATTTGAATCTGATCTGAAAGCTCACAAAATATACCTACTTGATGCCATCTGGGTGTCTCATCGATCAGAAGCTCAATTTGGGGGTGGGGGGAATTAACCCTTATCACCCTAAACCAGGAACATTTAGGAAGAAGCTAGTTTATTCATAATCAATGCATCTCATTCATCAAATGAGGTAATGTTTTTAAAAGTGCTGAGCAGACCACAAGGCACTAAATAAATTTAAGATTTAGTACCAGCAGAGAATCTGCACAAAAGCTTGTGTGTGGGGCTGACAAGCTGCGGAACAGCCCCAACTCAGGAAAATGTCATTTCTCAGCCCAAACTCACATCTGAGTCCAATCATTTTGAATATCACATGAAGCTTAGAAATGTAGAAGTTACTAAGAAGAAGATCAGGACATATGTAACCCATTCAATTCCTTGAGCTGTACCCAGAAGTGAACTAATGAGTCATAGATATTAAGATGTTTTGAAACAGATGTCTTTTAAATAAAGAGAATATTTCATGTTGTATCATCTAAATGTGCTGTTGGAACATCTGAATGCTGGCAACTTTTGGAAATATCCTGGGCTGTTCCCAGATTGTAAAAGTATCCAGGTTCTCTCTCCTCCTTGCCTACTGCTGTTTGCCGGTCTATTTCAGCTCTATGGGCCCCTTTACTTAGCAGCATGCAAAAGTAGCAGAGAAGCTGAAATCAAATCATTTTGTGCTGCCATCCTTATAGCAGGTTTTGTGGTGGACAAAACTGGTGCTATCAGGGAAAATGAGGTCTCTGAATTATAGATTTCCATTAGTCCTGGAGATAGTCTCCTTGTTCTCACTGCTAAAGATGAATAGGAGTTTGCTACCATTTCCTAAACAGAAATACAACCCATCAGAGAAATACCTCAGCATAGTATGCAAATGACCATTCAGAAAGAAGTAAAGCTTATTAGTACCTTTTAATTTACTAGAGTCATTTAAATTATGTATTTATATATACTGTTAAAAAGCAGGAAAAAATCGACATGAAACACTCCTAACAAAAGAAGTGTAGCTTTTTACTATAATCTTTTATGCATGTGTTGTATGTTCAATCAAATGACTATAGAGAACAAGCTGCATTATTTGTAACAATAACAGTGAAGACATGGATACCTAGGTCTTTCAAACAGGCCTGTGCTAAGGAGATGGTGCTCCTCAGCACTGGTTCTTGGGGCGAAGTGGGCAGAGGGAGGAAGATTATGAATAAAGTAGCTTCCTTTTCATATTCCTGGTTTAGAACGATAAGGCTTGATTCCCCCAAAGTTGAGCTTCTGAGCTATGAGATACCAAGAAGGCATCAAATAGGTATATTCCGTGAGGTTTCAGATCAGATTCCAATGAATAAATAATGATTTTAGTCCAGAATCTTTCCCTGGACTAAAAGGGACTATAGGACTAAAAAAGACTATAACACTCTGAATAGAGAGTGAGAGGATAGAGAGAGAACGTGAGAGAGAGAGAGCACCATCACACACGCTCAAGCCTCAAGGGTGTGGGGGAGGGGGAGGCTAAGGATTGGCAGTGGCATTGGCCAACAAGAATGAAAGTATCTATAATGAACTAAAATCCCCAATGTTCTTGACTCTTTGATCATCCTATGGGTGATTTTTAAAAATGTGATTATCAAGTGGATTCAGGGAAAGGTTTATGGCTCTTACTAGCATCCTGACTTTCAGCAAATCATTTTCCCAACTCATTTTATTTTTCGTCTGTCAAGTGTGGATCATAACGTCACCTTGCAGGGTTATTGGAAAGAGTGACGATAATAAACACAATGGTCATATGGCCTCCTTTGCCCAGGGCAGTCCCAGTATAATTATTAACTTTCACTCTCAAAAGTATCCCAGTTTGGACAAATAATGATGTGGTTGCCCTACATATAAATTACCAAGCGTAACATCTGACAGGCAGTGGGCCCTCGATCAATGTGACAGTCGCTCTTATTCTAAAATTGTTCAAGCATATTAACAATGACAAAAAAACAACACACAAAACAAACACACAACCCCCCCCACCTTGTTATTTATCTTCATCACAAACCCAGAAGCAGGCTCTTTCTACCCAGAGTAGATGCTGATTTAGGGTTTCGTTTCTCATTAGGACTATAAAATACTTGAGCAGAAGTGACCATGACCTGAGGGAGTGCACAGCTGGTCAGACATCTGAGTGACAGGAACATGGGAGTAACTCCCTCCCGAGTGCCTGGAAGGTGCTGGGAGCTTCCTATGGTTTCAGGGCCCTGAGGGAAGCTCGCTTGTTCTGCAACTGTACCGCTCTGCAGGATTCAGGCAATGATTACCTTCAGTTTTCTACTTTTTCACCTCAGTTCCACAAAGAGGTTACAGCTAACACCTTGAGGTTTCTCTTAAGCCTTTCCTGTAGGGTCTTTAAGCTACACTGATGACATAAACAGGAGTCAGTACGTCCTGCTCTGCACTCAGTCAGTGGTGTGCCCCATCCCCACGTGCATGTGATCTCTCTGTCCCAACTTAACCGGACACTAACCGGCATTTCTTTCTTTCTCCCTCTCTTTCTCTCTTTCAAGATTTTATTTCTTTGGGAGGGAACAAAAGAAAGATCACAGAAGGAGAGAGAGAAGCTGACTTCCCACTGAGCAGTGAGCCCAACAATGACTTGGGGCTCAATCCCAAGATCCTGAGATCATGACCGGAGCCAAAGGCAGACGCTTAAGGGGCTGAGCCACCCAGGCGCCCCCACTAAACAGCATTTTTTAAAAGTGTTTTATTTATTTGACAGAGAGAGATCACAAGTAGGCAGAGAGGAAGGCAGAGAGAGAGAGAGAGAGAGGAGGAAGCAGGCTCTCTGCTCAGCAGGGGACTCGATCCCAGGATCCTGAGATCATGACCTGAGCTGAAGGCAGAGGCTTAACCCACTGAGCCACCCAGCTGCCCCTAAACAGCATTTCTATGTTGGACAGAAATATTGTCCTTCATCACCATAATTTAGCTAACCACGATATATCTGAAAAATGTCACAACCAATTCTCCCAAGTGATGCAGTTTTTCTAGAACATTACACATTTCAGAATTCATAGCAGCCCTTCCAAAACAGGCAAAGGGCTTGCTTGGTTCCCAGACCAGTTTATTTGTCAATGGAGTTCTTGTTACCCGAAAGAGTTAACAAGCTTTCAAGAGTTCCCCTCTGTGGGGTGGTAAGATTTGACAAATGTTTTTAAAAAGATGCAAACTGCCCTGGAAAGATCAAGACGCTGAAGAAGTTTGGAATGCCCCTTTGTTCACTGGGTCCTAGGTTTGTTTGCACACCAGGGAGTAGACAGAAACACAAGGAATACCAGGGGAAGGTTTCAGATGGGTGGAAGAGCCTCCACGCTTCGCTCTATACTTCAATAAAAAGCATGCCTTCCTTTCCTCTGAAATTATCTTGGAATTATCTGTTGTCAACTTTGTAGCAAACCTGGAAGGCTAAGATAACTTCCTACCATTGAGGACATTGCCAGGCCATCTCCCCTGCTGCTGGGAGGTATTTACTCAGGGGAGGTAGGAATATTCTAATAGTAGCTGAGGTAGAAAGGGGGGAATGTTAAAAAGTAAATCTAGAAAGTAAATCTAAGGAAGCAACTATTTTTGGCATATTCACACAGTTCCCTACACCTAAGGGTGTAGCAAGTGTTGACTATTCATAGAATAATCCACAAATGATGTCAGGAGTCTGACTCCAATTCTAAGTGGGTTTAGAAGCGAGGGGAGTGTTGGAATACCTTCATGTTATTTTAACATTTATTGAGTGTTTACGATGTGCTAGATATTGTTCTGCGTGCTTTAATTTTTAAAATGCCTCATTTACTCCCATGAAGTATCCATTCTCTTTGCTTCCATTTCACAGATGAGAAAAATGAAACAGAGAGGAGTTAATTAACTGTCGAAGGCCACACAGGTGCAGGCGACAGAGACCTGAACCAAGCCTATCTGGTGACTTGTGTGTTCTAGCTGAGGGTGTGCCACATTAGGGAGCCCGGGTGTGTACAGGCACAGGGTGAGGCCAGATGAGAGGAAATCTGGCTCCGGTGGAAGAACAATCAGAGAGAGAGGCTGGATGAGGAGCTCACAGAGGGCCCTGAATGTCAGTCACAGATTCAAGGATATGGTGGGATCTTTGAAACGCCGGCCGAAGCCCCTCAAGAAGCCCGCTCCGTGTTAGGGGGACCTTCAGGAGACCACTGGAGCATTCCAGGCTAAAGTGAGAAAAGCCCGTGGAGGCTGTGGCTGTGAACACCAAGGGGAGCAGCTGTGAGAATCACTGAATGGCTGTGGAAAAGTCTGGATATGACTGGGGAAGGAGCCACAGGACTTAATAGCAGGGAAGGTCCAAGGGGCTAAGGAAAGCCTCCGCAATGAGATCTACAAAGGACATTTTACTTCCAGACATCAAGGCCATTTTAATTCCCAACCCCGTTAAAATGAAAGGGCAACCTGACAGAGTGGGCATGCCAGTGAAGAAGGGCATCAAAATGAACAGTGAATCAAAAGCCAACACATCTCACCAGGCAATGACGGATTTAACTGACTTAATTCTTCAGAGGAGACAGATACACATGAAATTACACTCCCCACACCCAGTGTGCCCTTCACAAAAAAAAAGGGCAGGGGGACCTTAACGGATATGCTCATGGAATCATCTCTTCTCTTACTACCCCCTTGTAAAGCAGTCACAGCCAGCCATAGTTACACGCTTTATTTTATTGCTTTTTAATTGTTGTACTTTTATAACGAAGCACCACTATGTAATTAGGAGCCTGGTTCTCCACTCAGGTATGTGGGCGGGCATCCTGGCCTCTCGAACCTGCTGTTGGCCCACAATGAGCTCTGTGATGCAGCCTCTCGGCCGCTTACACTGAGTAGGTCAGAGCCTTCAGGCTACTGTTTTCTACTGACAAACTCCTTTCTCTCTTTGCTACTGAAAATATGTAAAACTGAGAGCAAAGCGAGGTCATAAGCAGGTTAGTGTTGCAACAAGCCTAAAGAAGAGTAAGCAAAAAAGTATATTTCCTCTTCCTCTTTCCAGAAAGGACTGAAGAGCATTCTGACTTCCAAAGGAACATGAAAAGAGAATCACCAAGTTCATGCTTCTGTAATGAAGAAATTAAGAGAGAAGGCAGGTACGGTGTCTCATCTACCTTTGCAGCCCCCCAGCCTGGAGTTGTAGGTGTTGAATAAATATTTGCTGAATGAATTAAAAGAATTCAAAATTATGCCCCGGATACTCACAAAGTAAATAGGAACAGTCATTTTGAACCATTTCCTGATGTGACAGAGAGAGAGCGAGCGTATGTGGGGGAGGGATGCACTAGAAAAGGTGGAGAGAATATACACTTTGTCTAGAGTAATTTGAAAATTGAAAAGGGGAGAAAGATTTTAAAAGAAATCCCAATGGTCTCAGTATTGTCACACATAATTTTCCATCTAATGAGACAATGACAAAAATTGATAGGAGAAAATCATTTGGCCTTGGTTTACTCAAAATGATGATTCAAAACCACGTACTGATGTCAAACTCACAGTAAGTCTTTCCAGTTATTGGAAAGCTGCTCCATTAAGAACCTTGTGTGTCAAATCCTTTTCATTAATCAAACGGTATGTAGACAAAGGAAGATTCATCCTGGAGTGTGAGGTATTGCACAAAATAATGGATCCAAGATAAATGAAATGCGATTACAACAAATAAAGGAATTCTATTTGGGTGACAGTAGGATTCCCAAATGGCTTCCCACTTGTCAAAAAACAGCCTCAGACAAGCCCCATCATGTATACAGTGGTGCAAAATGACCTGGGAAAAAATGGTTTCTTTAGATATCATTTAGAGATGCATATCCCTGAATTCCTTAAGGCTGAAGCTACTTTGGCTCTTTTCTTAAAGCAATTATGGCACAGGCTCTCCTGCCCAGGTTCTGTTTACATAAGGACAGTCTTGGCCACAGGTCATCTGGGTAGGAGCTAATTAATCGCCAGCTCTTTGAGCACAGGTAGGTTAATTAGCATGCATGTAATATGGCCTCGGAATTTTTCTTGGGAAAATTGTTTTAAATTCCAAACAGTTAAGGATCTGTAATACCTGCTGGTCTTTTATCCAGAGCAAGCACAATGGCTATTGGAGAAATAGAGAAGACTTTGTTTTTAAACTATTCAGAAGACACAAGACATCACCGATCACCTCAAGGCCTCATTTTAATCGGATTCCAGATCCACGATGCCTTAGAGATGGTCTTTTGGAAATATATTACTGCTAAAATCTTTAAGTAGGTCAGCAATGGAACTTCAGAAGCCATAACATTCTGATATCCTAATAAACGATCAGGGTCTGAACCTTACTTTGTGTATATTTTTTTAGTAAAGCATGTCGTGGGTTTGGACCACAACACATCAGGATTTTTACAAATCCTAGTATTAAGGAGCATTCTGAACATCATCCACATGGACAAGGAAGAGAGAAATAAACCTGCAAATGCCTCTAGATACAAAAGAGATGAGTCTTGGTTTTTGGACTGTTAAGTACTTTTTTTTTCTCCAGACAATAACCTAATAGGAGAATTACGAAGTACTCTGAAACCCTCCACACCCCTCCTATTAAACCACACTTCACCAAATACTTAGATAAAGCCTGATCAAATAAACATTAAGGCAGAAAATGCAGCCTAGAATGCCCCATCCTGGGCTCTGCTGGAGTCTGAAGGGCCATCTCACTGGAAAATTTAACCAAACAAAATCTACTGTGATTCCCCTGCAGCCTTTGCACTTAAGGAAAGCCAGTTCAGTCTCTGACATTTTGATTTTCACAGCAGACCCAACCAAAAAAAACTTCCTGGGCTCCCAAGCTTATGCCTCCAGTTGAGATTGGATTTCTCGAATCTTACGCAACAGCCAGCAAACAAACAAACAAACAGAAAAGGTTATTTCTATTACTCACTATTACTCCAGGATTTCAGTAAATATTTGATACTGATCTCAAAGAAGCCGGAGTCCTGCTGGCTGGCCATGTCGGCGGTATACAAAGAGGCTCCCGGGACCGGACTGGGAGCCGCTGGAGGAGCAGGTACCGGGCGTGGAGATATGCCTGTCACAGGTTAGTGATGTAAGCGGGGGTCAGCGGCGGAGAGGGAGGCTCTGCAGGGCTACCTCCGGCAGTGGCAGGGAGCCCTCATTTAAAGGACACCGAGGAGGGAGCGGGAGAGAGATGCTCGGCCGCTCCTCCTCCTCCTCCTGCTCGGGGTCCAGGACTTGCTTCTTATTTGCTGGGTGCTGATCTGCCTGCAGCCCTCAGAAGGCGGCGGCTGCTGCTTTCATTTCTGGGCTGCCATAACCAGAGCCGGCCGCTGCCGGCCGCCGCATGCTCTGCTCCAGCCAGGTACGCTCCGAGGAAGTCCCCACCTGAGCTGCGATCCGTTTTCCCCCGGGGCGGGAGGGTTTCTTGGCTGGCCTCCCTGACACGGTGCAGACTGCTCAGCCCACACAGCTCTCCGCAGGGCTGAGGGATCGGCTGGGAGCGCCGCCCCCTGTCCCTGCCCCTGCCCACGGGCTCAACCTGAGCCGCCTCTCGGCCGGGGACTCAGCCGGAGGAGGGGGAGGAATCTCCCAGCTTCTGGGGCTCCTCGCTCTCCAGAAACGCTTCCAGGGAGCAGCCCGCGTGAGCACTGGCTGCTACTTCCCCTTGTGTCTGTCCCTGAAATAATACACAACCGCATCGCGCTGCAGCGGGCGAAGCTAGCTGCACCCCTGGATCTGGCTGCAGTGACGTTTTTCAGAAAAGCCCCATCTGTCAGCCTTGTTGCAGGAAGAACGCTGGGCTCTTTCTTCCCCTTCTTCCACGGGCACAGTGGAAGCTGCACTTTGTGCTTCGCCCTCCCAGAAAGGCTTGCCGTTGGGAGAGGTACCGCACCCCGAAACGTGTGCGTCTGAAGGGCATGCCTGCTCGGCTTGTTTACAGAATGTCAGGCTCCACGGGCTGGTCTGTGTCTCAAACCTATCATTTCTAAGAATCTCCGAGCCCACGGAAGCTTATTTATTTGTGTTAAAAGGATGAGAAGCAAAGGCATTAGATTCCTTGCTGTATACAATGGCTTTTTAGTTGGTGAAATCTCGCTATCAGGTGTCCTGATTTTGGTTAGCTGTATTTCATGTTATCATACAGCTTGACTAGGGGATTAAATAAGAGCATTCTGATTTTGACAGGCTGCCTTTCAGCAGGTGGAATTTGGCCAACCATCTCACAAATCACGGAATAGTTCTCCCTTTCCAGTACATTTCTGATTAATATTTTCCAAAGGAATGAATAAAGCCATATTAATAATTATTGAACATAAAAAATGTTGGGCAACTCCCCTCAAGTCAACATACAAATAGGACTTTTTAGACTAACAGTTCTTTTGAGAAATGGAAAGAGTAGAACGTACTTCTAAGATGAAGAATTTTTAAAAATTTAGCACTACAGAGAACCAGTGCTACGTCCTGAAATGTCCCAAGATGCCATCAATATGAGCATTTCAAGCTCCTTACACAAAAGGCAAGCCCTGAGCCACTAAGATTTCCAGCTCCACTCACAGTGCTTCATTCCTGTGAAGTCACTTATCAGATGGACTTTTTCTTTTTTTTTCCTTTAAAGATTTTATTTACTTAAATCTTTAAAGGATTTTATTTATTTGAGAGAGAGCAAGCGAGAGAGATCATGAGCGGGGAGCAGAAGGAGAAGCAGGCTCCCCACCAAACAGGGAGCCTAATACCGGGCTTGATCCCAGGACCCTGAGCCGAAGGCAGAGGCCACCCAGGTGCCCCTGGACTTCTTTTTCATTTACAGTCTTACTAGAGTTGATAAGCTAATTTTGTTTTGTCACCTGTACTTTGAATGAATGGATTCCAAGTGAAACAGGACCCAAAGGTTTTACCTCAAAACAGCGATCACCTCTGAAAACGAAAACTAATATCCATACCCACCTTTCTGAAGCCTCCGCATGGCAATGAATGAGCAGGGAGTCTGCATGGTGCCTCCAAGTTAATGAGCACGAAGTCTTCTAAGACAGGCCCCAGATGTCTACCTGGCTCCAGATCTTAGCTAGGAGAACTGGGGCAAGCCATTAATATCACTGAGCCTCAGTTTCCTCACCTGGGAAATGGGGATAATAGTGGTACCAACCTCATTCAGTTTTGGGGAGATTAGATGACATTATGAATAAAGTGTTCTACATAGTGTCTTGCTTAGAGTAAACAACTAAGTTTTAGTGATATTGATATTTAGGATGAAACCTTGGGGAGGCCAGAATCCAACTTTGGAAATTAACCACATGTTTGTACTACTGGTATGACTTAGAAGGTGTAGCACTTTTGGACACCAAAGGTAACAATGTGGGGCTAGCAAGTTGGAGACACTTGGAACAGCTGTAATAAGCAAGCATTCTATTATATACTGTTACTCCAGCATACAGAGATTCTCTTGGTCCACCTTATAAGAGATCTTTAACTGGCTTTTCAAAGTTTTCAATCCTACCATAAACATATTGATTGGCTAAGAATGCCACTCTTAACATATATTTCCAGAGGAAACGATCATAAAATTTTAAATGCCATTGAGAAAAGAATGTTTTCAATGGCATCTCATTTTCCCCGTGAAGAGCGAATCAGTAACTAAGAGCCCAGTTTCCGTCCGTTAGAACCTGAAATCTTGCTCATGTGTGCTTTTTTCCCCCTCATTTGAGTACCTGTAAAGAGAGCATATATTGTAAAAGAACAGAAAAGGCCTTTTGTTTTGTTGAAAGGCCTACAAATCAAATAGAATGACACCTGCTGCAAGCTGGGATAAAACATTTATCCTTTTGTCTCCTCTCTGGTGGGGGCAGGGACATTTATAAAACAAAATGTAGTCAGAATAGGCACCTGGACAGAGTAACCTAAAATACAAAATAAAATCTGAATTTGTCGCTGGCTTCTTATGAGACTTCAGATGCCATTTAAGAGGAACGAGGGACCTTTCCTTCATAATCTTAGGAGACCATATAATGAACCTTTTTTTTTCTTTAAGCTTTTTTATTTAAACATATAATGTAACCCCACCACCCTCTCCCAACCCCCCTCCCCCAACCCCCCTCAGTCTGTTTTATGACATTAAGAGTCTCTTTTGATTTGTCTCCCTCCCGATCCCATCTTGTTTCATTTTTTCTTTTCCTACCACCTTAACCCCCACCCCCGTTGCATCTCCACTTCCTCATATCAGGGAGATCATGAGATAGTTGTCTTTCTCTGATTGACTTATTTCGCTAAGCATAATATGCTCTAGCAAGCGGTGGAACAACAGAGCATATAATGAACCTTTAAGCAAGGGGTTAGGCATATATTTTGGAGGCTCAGAGAAAAGTAGCAGTAATACAGGAAAGCTGAAAGGTCTCAGGAGGTGGTATCCAAGAGCAGGAAAAAAAAAAAGTCAGAAAGTGACCTGAGACATAATTAGTAATACCATCTACATTTATTCAACACTAATACTGTGTTTAAAAATACCTATTTTATCATATTGAATCCTACCCCCACACACATCTAGGAAGTACTCTGAATAGCCCCATTTCATAGATGAGTAAATGGAGGCTTAAAGAGGCATAGAATAAGGTCAAAGTCATAGAGCTAGCAAAATTTAAGTCTAGCAAATTTTAGAACCTGAGTCATTTTCCTCTCTTCTCCTCTCCTTTTTCCTTAAGTCACAAGCAAGGCAAGAATCATGGTTATCAAACTTCTTATACATAGTTCAGGAAGAGATGCTAGGACCCTTGTTATTACTCCATAATAGAAGTGCTTCAGGCCCCACTGGCTCTCCAAAACTGGTTACTGCCTTCCCATTGGGCTCTAGCCTGGGGAAGGAATGGTTCCTTGGGGCTTTGGCCCACCCCGAAGAAACCTAGAGAAGAATACTGTTATTTTTCCCATCAATTTGACTCGTTGTGCAGATTGCAGTCTGATTGAGGGTGCCGGACCCGGGGTAGAGGTGGGACAGGTGAGGGTGGCAATTTGTCTGAACGCTGCTCTCCAAGGGATGGAAATGGGCTGTGTCCACCCTGGTGTGTGCCACACATCTGCCCAATACTCAATCCACCGGAAGGGGTGCCTCATTGTGATCCAAGAGCCAATGGACTGGTGCTAGCCTGGGGCGGTGTGGTAGGAACACCAAGAAAACAGGGCATTTCAAGAAGACAGAGGCCAACTGGTCACCTGTGTCCCAGCCTGCTGAGTGGCAGGGTGGGATGAAGGTGGTAAAAGGGTACGTGGATTGATTGTATATTACAATCTGTGGCATGTAGCCATCCTGCCTGAATTCCTATTCTCTCTTCTCTCCCTTCAGAAGAGCCATGTCCTGCAGTTGTGCATCTGCCACAGCCCCCAGCACACACTTAGATGCAAAAAACACAGAGTCACCGAACGAACAGATGTGTCATGCATGCCTACCGCTATCGGTTGCCTGTGGGGGAAAAATGTACAACAGACGTGCAATCAGTTTGTGTTTTAATTCATATTTAATTTTTCTTTCCTAGCATTTCTGAAATTTTTTTTTGAGACGAAAATGTGTGGTGTTCGAAAAAATGTGACAACAAAGCTAGGCAAACAATCTGGATGCTTGCCAACATCCAGAGCCATCTCCCAATAGTTTTAAAGAGTCTGATTGAGTTGATTGGGTTAGGGTTGGAATCCGCCCTCTTTCCCTGTGGATGGTGGCACGTGGGCACACATGTATAATTATTGTCAGAGTGACATGTACGTTCATGCATAGAATGTATTAGGCAGAAAGGAAATGTTTTCCTAGCATCCTGAGGAAACAAAGGAAAATCATTCATTGTAAGAAAAAAATAGCTTTATCAGTTTTTGCTCAGTTTGTAATTCCAAACAGAAAGCATTAAATATATCCTATTCCTATAATTATCTATTGTTAGTTAATAAGAACAGTTCCAAGTCAAATTAAGCATCACCTAAGATCAATGGTGACAATTATAGAGAAGGCTTTGTCTCTCCTTATGCAGGATGAGGTCCTTTAGAGATAAAGAAAGCTTCAATATCAATCAAAAACTTTTTTGATATACTTAAGGTGCATAATTTGGGGCTGATCTATCTCGTGCTAAGAACACAGTAGAGGAAAAAATATGAAGTGATGCCACATCATATTCATTTTGTAAACAGAAAACTCAATAATCATTCCCTTAAAAAAATCCAACCCACACACACAAATCTTCACAAAAATAGATCCTGCAAATTTTGAAAACGCTTACTCCATTACTATTCAGTACAAATACTTTTTTTTCCCCAAAGGAACTGAAATACATTTAAATGTTCTGAATGCCCCAGAACCTCATTAAAGCACAGCTTGTTTTTGCCCAGATTCAGACGTAAACAAGGAAAATTGTCTCTTAAAATGGTTTCCATTAAAAATTAGCAGCAGAATCCATTTTTTTTTCCTTACTCGCCTCCTCTCCAAAGGAGTTTCATAAGGGACTGCGATCCCCGACAAAGGAATCGAATGTCAGTCTAGTCCATGGGAAGTCCATGAAGGATTTAAGCAGTGAAAGGTGTCTGATGGCAGCAGGGAGCAGGGTCAAGTTTGAAGTCACCCCCCTTGCTGCTCTGCACAGCCAAGGCCCCCACCACAAGCCCATAACAACAGGGTGTGTTACAAGTTTAACGTAGGGTAGGGGAATTAATATTAATCAAGCACTTGAGGTTGAGACACTGCAAGGCTGTATTTCAGAGGACCTATATGGACACACACGAGCAAAGGGCCACCTCTGCTGGGCACTTGCAAGGCATGTCTCAAAAGTGCCAACACATCATTAGAATGGATGGGGACTTGGGTGTGTGTTAACTCTGGTCTCTACCCCCAGCATCTTCATAATGGGTGAAATGAACATTGGGCCTCTCTCCCAACACTTCCCACCAATGTTCCCTATATTTGCTCTTGAATGATGACTTCCAGAGCAAATATTCCCCGGATATTAATTAGAAGGGGCACGCTGTAACTCGCCAGAGCCAAGGCCCTGCTCTCCCGCCTAGGAGTTCTGTTGTTTGGTTGCTGAACACCACCCACCCCCCAGCCTCAGTTTCTTTATCTGTAAAACAGTGCTTATCTCATGGGTCTGTTATGCGGATTACATGAGCACATAGTCAGACGACAACTGTTCAGGAGCAGATCTAGAGCTAGCAACAAACCCAGAATATGCAGCACAAAATGCCCCCTTAACTCCAAAGTCAGATTAGGAAAAGGGGGAGAGAGAGAGAAAGATTTGGTTTATCACAGTGGGCTCCCATCTCCAGCCCCCTCTACAATCCCCAAACCTCTCAATCCACCCCTAGCTCTCACTGGCTGCCAGAGTAAGGCCAAAATTTTGCAAAGTAAAGAAAGCCTGAACTTCTGCACATACAAAAATGTATTATTTAACATTTTAGTGCATCCAACTTTTGGTGCCCAGGGTAAAGCCAAGTAGAGGTTCTGGTGAGCTTAGTATAGACTCAATATCTCCCTAATTTACTCTTCTCATTGACCTCTCAAGGTAGTGCCTACATATTTGGTTATTTAGCTGAAGCTAAATCAGGAGATACAGTTCATACATATTTTGTATGTACAAATATAAAGATTTGACCTCAATTTCTTCAAGGCACAGTAGGAGTTAATACTGTATTTAGAGACTGTATGTGAAGAGAACATATGAATTTTTTCCTCTGCCTTTTATCATGAAAGCATACAACAATGTTGATAACCTTATTACCCTATTTTCAAATACCACCAGCAACCAGAGAAATTAATCACACTGAGATACAAACAGGTCCAATATCATGAGCTACAATAGGAGCCAACAATTAATACATGATTATAAAATATTAGGTCCTTTCTGAAGAAAAACATGGCATTTGCTTTTTTGCACATCATTATTTACCAAAAATGCACAGACTGATAATACTTAGGATAAAAAACAATTACATTAATCACCATTCTTCCCAAACACTAGTTGCCATTGAAAGGAGAACTAAGAAAATAGTTTTTCCTTATAAAAATGATAATTAAACAAACAAAAAAAAGATGCATTCCCATAGTTGCATTTAAGTGTTTTGGCTATAGCAAGACATTTCCATTATTAAGTGATTAAAAATTAAGTGCCCAATTTTAGGGCTAGAACTAATATTCCCACTAATGTTCCCAATTTCATACACAAAAGTAAATATTAGATTTTAAGTCCTAAGAGGCAGATCAACTTTTCCTCACAAGTACCGTTTAATGTATATAGCTATTGAAATCTAGAATTTTAAAGTCAATGAAATTGGGAAAAATTGGAAATTTTGATTAGTTTTTTTATATCCTTGCTACTTAAACTTTATACACTTTTCTCTTTCTTTTAAGTGTGATCACATGTTTGTAGTTATCTGCCAACAAAGTCTGATGGACTGGGAGTCAGGAAACTTTATCCTGTTCCTTACTCTAGCTTGGATATGATAACCTTGGACAAGTTACTTCCTACTAAATGAGGAAAGCTGCTTCTTATAACCAGGCGGGTTCATCTCCTGGGACAGGCCCATCTTTGATTTCTCATATTATTGGGAGGGGCCCCCACACGGGGAAAGAACAGTACGCAATAAATGATTTGATGTCAGTCTTTGGCATTTGTTACTTGAATCTTTTGGCAACAGATTCACCTACTCAATTCTGTTCTGATAAAGCTAGTATTAAAAGTACCCCATATAAAGCACATGCTGCCTGATGAGGAAGAGCAGTGGACACAGGAGAAAAAATAACTGGGAAAGAGAAAGAGGTAAGTCAAAGTGAAACTGATCAAGTTGTTTTCTGTGAAGGCAGTGAGGCAGTATCAAAATGCTTCCTTTGGTTTAGAGGAAAAGTGACACACAGTCTACCGTTGGCCAAGTCCTGGAAACCAGGGATACACCATAGCTGAAAACCAGCTCAAGGTCCCAGAGATGAAGAGTTGAGCTATGGGATTAGATACATAGAACAGCCCTTCAGGTAAAACAAATGTTTTAAACAGAAGTGGGTCCCTCCCTGAGCATCACTGATTCAACCTTCACAGTGACCATCTGCCCACAGAGATGGATGGGTCAGACCCTCTGATCCTGCCTTTAGAGGAGCCCAGCAACAGTGACGTGGAAAAACACGTGATTCACCTTCTCCACCCACAGGCACCATTCCACGCGGTAGAAAATGTCACTGTGAAGGCCCAAGTAAATTCTGGAGGATAGACAAAGTCTTGCCAGGCATGTTTTTAGAAAGGGTGGGGAAATCACCACCCTATTTTGACCAGACAGGCAGAGCTTTGTGTAGGAGGGTGGGGCTGCTAGAAACTGTCTGAATGATGATGGGAGGGAACAGCTTAACGGGCTGGTGGGGAGAGTAGTTCCAACTGCCCGGCTCAGCTAAGGAGCCAGAGAAAGGATAATGATCTTTGCAGACGGTCAGGGTGAGGTCACTTTGAGCAGCCCAGGGGAACAGAGGTGGAGGGTCAGGATTCCGATCCCCACAGTGTCAGTTGGGGAGACACAAGCTCAGGTCAGCCCTCACTCTGCCAGGTACTGGCCTCAGCGATCCACTCCTGTGGTCAAGGTTTTCCCTTCTTGTCTATAGGGTACAGGTGGTACTGTACCATCCGCTAGCTACAGAAGGTTGTTTCAGGATCTCAAAGGGGATTCTGTAGATGAAAGGACTTTGTATTCCCCAGGGTGTCCATGTTAGGATGCTCAGGGCTCCAGAAGTCTAAGGATCACACAAAAGGGCAGGAGGTCCCTGGTCAGCTCTTCCCTCTTCCAGAAACACATCATCACCTTCCAGCTATTGTAGACTTCAGCTTCTGGATTAGGGACATACCAGGGTTGTCCTGCTATTTAAGTGGCCAGTTGTAAACTCCAGGAATGTGCTGGTGGTTTGCTTGCGCCTTATCCAAATGCCACTTCAGTCTCTGGATAAATACAGGATGGGTGGCAACCGCAGTCTGCCTACTACTCCGCCCTACCTCAAGATTTATTTTCCATCTTCTTTGCTCTTCAAGCGAATTTTTTTCTTATCCTTTATATATTTTTTTAAAAAATCTGTCTGTAAATTCTTTAATCCTCAACTGTATATATTCCTTCCATAAATATAGTTCAAATTTTATGTTCACGAAAACAACAGGCAGCAGATAAAGGAAAGGGGACATGGATGTGGATGGACCTTTTTTTGAACTGTTGGATAAGATTTTGGGACATTTCTGAGAGTGAGAAATGTATCAGCAAGAAGGCTAAATTTGCTATACTCTTTATATTTGAATATAGCTATACTCTCGACTTTGGCTTTATACATACTCGTACATATGAGGACAATGAAAGTTATGGGGACTCGACAGCTAGGACATGGCAGAGTAGTGATAACAACAATAATGCAGAAAATGGCTGGCTAGATGACAGAGCCAAGACTGGAGCACAGATCTGATGCTAGGCCAGTCGTGTCCAACAGAAATATAACATAATCCACATATGCAATTTAAAATGTTCTAGTATGTACATTTATAATAATGAAATGGGTAAAATTAAATATATTTTATTTAACCCAATATACCCCAAATATGATCACTTCCACGTGCAATATATGTAAAATTATTAGCGGGACACTTAATATTTTTTCCTTGCACTAAATATTTGAAATCTGGTGTATTATTTTACAGCACATTTCAAATTGGACATCCACATTCCATGGGCTCAAGAGCCACATGTGGCTAATGGGTCCTTTATTGGACAGTGCAGCTCTAGGAAGTTCTTAACTACTTTTGGACCCTTATGGCAGTCCAGCAAAGCTAATGGGCTCCTTCTCAGAGTGTAAAGAAGATAAAATGCATGAGATTACAACAGAAACCAGTTATTTTGAAATACAGTTATCAAATTATTTTAAAAACCACAAAACTGTGGTTTTGTAGGTACATATTTCTTTATGTATACATTAAATACATTAAAGAACATAACCCAGAGGTAAGCCCAGTAATCATAATAATTTCTAATAAAATAAGAAACATAAACAATATTGAAATCTACCTAAAGCAATTGTAACATAATGAAAAAAAAATCTGTGATTTCAATTAGTAGTGAATCAAAGGTACTGCTAATACTATTTTTGTTGCCTCTATTAGTACTTGAAGAAAATAGTAAATTTCAGTTGGAAGTTAATGAGAGACAAAATATAACTTTCCCCTATCTCAGCCCTTGGATCCCCACAGTCCTACATATGGATCTGCTTGAGAGTAGGTATTTTCACCACTAGTCTCTACTCCTCCCATACATCCCTCCTTCCAGGACAGCTCAGTTTCAGGTGATTCTTAAAGATGGTCATAAATAATTCCTACACATTGGAGAAGCTTCTCATGCTTCCCCCCCTTCTCTTGATTCTACTTCTTCCTCTTCTTCTATCCCTTGCCTTCTGCCATCCTCACCACGCTCTTCAGTATCTTATTCGAATCAATTGAGGTGTTCATTAAATGACACCACGTATCATAAGCCTTTCCTCAGAAGCTGCAGGTACTACACTCACCAAATAATTTGTTGCTGGGCTGTAGAACCGCAGCTAATTACAAATCCTCACGATCTAACAAGTATATGCAATGTAACTCACATCTGTGTATGATCTAAATTGTCCATGTTGGAGAATATGTAAGAGGTTCAATAATCTCCCCTCCCCCAAACTTACATGTGTTGATAAGTTGATGAATGATATCCTAAAGCCTTCGAATATCCAAATGGAAAGGAGATAGGTTAGATTATTCTATACACTTAAAATAGTGTTCTTATCTTCACAACTAAGTTAATTTTTAAGATTTCACTTTGCTTTGAGATGTGAAACTCATTTGGTGGATCAAAACCAGCATATTTTTCTAATACAATAGAACAGGAAGGAACACTTCAGAGGACATCCTATAGTTATAGGGGTGATCAGGGTTTCATAAAACTTATGTTTTATATATCACATATACACATCACATATACATATGTGAGCACTGATTCTGATGTAAAATATATTTCTTGTGAGACTTGTGAGTCTGAAAAGTCTGGAAATCTTGTTCATTGCTGGTGGGAATGTAAAATGGTTCAGCCACTATGGAAAAGTTTGGCAGTTTCTCAAAAAGTAAACATAGAATGACCACAGGACCTCACAATTCCACTCTTGGCATACTCCCTAAAGAATTGAAACCAGGGACTCGAGCACTATTCACTGTGGTTGAAGAGCCCAAGTGCCCACTGATGGCTGAATGGATACACAAACTACGACAGAGCCCAGTGGAATATCCAGCCAGAGGAAGGCACGAAGTACCAACTGATCTGTGCTACGCGGACAAACCTTGAAAACACTATGCGAAGTGAAAGGAGCCAGCCTATCAGAGGCTGCATATTGTGTGATTCGATGTATAAGAAATAACCAGAATAGGCAAATCCTTAGTGACAGAATGCAGACTGACTGTTGCCAGGCGTACAGAGGGGAAGAATCTGGTGAATGGTTAGGGATTTTACTTTGGAGTAAGAGAAATGTCTTGGACGTAGATAGAGGTGGTGGTTGTACAACCTTGTGAATGTATGAAATGCCACTGTATTTGAAATGGTTAATTTCATGTTATGTGGATGTCAGTTTAATAAATTACTGAAAGGGGAAAAAAAAGTTGGAATGCGCTAGCTTGTCTAGAAGGCTTGTCTAGAGGTCTACTTTTCATTTGCATGGGGTCTACTTCCTCTGTGGTGCTGCTACATCACCACCTAGTGGTGAAGGTGGCTTCCGTCTGGGCTCAAGGGCAAGAGACATCTGGTTGCCTAAGGAGTCACCCTCATGGTCAGAAGCCCTTCAATATCCCAAGCAAGTTAAGGCCCACACACTTAAGTGCAGTAGCGACTTCATAAGCATCCAAACAATGCACAGTGATATCCTCCAACCACCTGGAGCTAAACGATGCACAGTGATAATCTCCAACCACCTGGAGCTTTAAGTGGGAAAGCAGGATGGTTTCAGTCTTGGTCCTGAAATACTTATCAAGAAGTCTCTCTGGGATTCATTTGTCGGTCTTTAAACAGGGACTAGCAGCCCCTCTAGCAGGATAAGGATGAATACCAGATAGCATAAAGAATGCACCAAATGGGAGTTTCCTTCCTTAACCTTCCTTATTTCTAAGGATACTTGGTACAAGCTTATGAACCCCAAACAAGAGGACTTGTATCTCCAAAGGAGCTCCCTCTGCTTCAGACTGTCAGTGGAAGAAACAAAGACTGTGGGTGTCCAGAGCAAGGGGACATAGATCTGGAGAGCAAGGAACACACACCAGAAACAATAGAACACAAAGCCCAGAGGCCAGAGCATCAGGGAGCTGGTGAGAACCCGGTGTATAACAGGATGGGAAGAGAGAAAGAAAGGAGAGATCTAGCAGACATTCTAGTTATTGCCACAAATGTTGTCTGACTGGAGAGGGACAGACAGACAGACAGACACCAACCACCTGCATGCAAATGTGCTTATGTGAAAGATCCCAGCTCCACAGAACATAATGTGTCCTGTAAAGAATGAAATGAAAAGCAGCCTGAAGTGTGACATATAGTTACAAAAAACCACCAGAAAAGACCAACACAAAGTCATGTGCTTTTCAAATTAGAAGGCCAAAGTGTTCTAAGCAACCCAACGGGTTAAGGAAAGAACACAGAGGAAAGGATCATAGAATTAGTTAAAAGTAAAATAGAGAGGGGAAATTTCAGAGCAAAATGCACTGCTGCCATGTCCAAATAGTCAGGATTTGTAGGAAATTATAGGAGGTGGTGTGGTATGGCACTGAAAAACTACATGAAACAAACTCAAAAGCCACTTCTACAGACTTATTCTTACAGTAGGAATGCTATGGGATCAATGTGGTGCCAGTGAGCCAAAAAGAAAACCCTGCCAGCAGGTATGCGCTGCCAGGCCAGGGCCCCAGGTTGTCTCAGGCCATGTATGTTCCCACACTCGGCAGTGAGCTTGCCATGCCTTTTCCTTTCCACAGCCTTCCTGCTTCCTTCCACCATCCCATTCTCCGGGAAGATTTTGCCTCATAGATGGCAGCTGATGTGAATGTCCCCATTTTTTTGGACAATGGAGGAAACGCCACTTCTCGCCCCATCTCTGCTCCTTGCCTGAGACCTGACTCCCTCAGTCTCTTGTATCTTAACATTTTTCTTTCTGATATCATTCCAGTCTTTATCAAAATTTTAACACCTCTCATCTGAAAAGTAAACAATAAACAAAACCAAACCTCACTTTTATTGCAAATTTCCTTCCAATTTCCACCTTAGATTCCTGACTTGTCAATCACAGCCTGGTGTCTCAAGACAGCAGGAGGTTCGATGCAACCTCCTTTCGTTTCCCTGTCAGTCCAGTCCAGTTGGTCTCCTGTGGCCTCACTCCTGCTAAGGTGACCAAGCTCCCAACACTGTTCTTCTTGAAATTTCTTTTCTTTTTTTTTTTTTTTTTCTTTCATGACCTATTGTGCTCACTTTGGCAGCACATATGCTTTTATGACCTATAATCTCTTGGTTCTTCAGGTCTTGCATGGTCAGCTCTGACTCCTCCTCCTCCCAATTTTCTAGCCACCTTGCCCTCCTCCAGCTCAGGGTGCACAGGGCTGTTTTAACTGGCCACAGGCTCTTCTCCATTCTCTTGCCTTGGCTAAGTCCTGCTTATCCTTCCATCAGTCCAGGTAGCACATCTTCAGAGATGCTTTCCCTTGATGTCCTGGTCTAACTCCAGACCCCCTGTAAAAACTTCTCATAGCTCCTTTTACTTGTCTCTACTTATCACATGTAGTTAACACATTTATCATGTAATTTTTTTTCCAATAAGCTTTTCTCCCTTTTTAGACTGTCGTTTCCACTGGGGCAGAGTCCATGTTTATTGTGTTCATTGTTCTGTGCCTTGTGTCTTAGGATACTAGGTAAGTGCAGTCAACACAGTATCCAGTATGCATTCAGCACTTAATTATTGGATGGACAGCCATTTGGGTAAATGAGTGAACGAATATTCTAACCAATGGCAGGAAGCCCAACTGCATTAATGTCTTTACCCTGGCTGCTCCAGGCCTTTAACCTTCTCCATGAAAAGCCATTCATAATTTTTCAGGCTTTCAGATATCTGTTTGAACAAATCCCATTTGGGCCAAGAGAAGCATGAGGCTGAGCAAACTGACAGCAAAGGGAGGTGAAAAGTCAAGGGGAAGGTCAGCTCAAAGAAGAGTCCCTCTGTTCTCAGTGTTTCATTTCCTGTTTCCTTAATGCCATCTCTGCCCAGGTCAGGTACAGAGGGGGCTCTTCCCTTGCAGGGCACTATGAAACCACAGAAGCTATACGTGGAGGAGAGGCAAAGCATGGGAAGTATGGGCAAGGGAGAACAAAAAGCTTTGAAGACAGAATCCAAGTTTAGAGTCTTAGAAGTCATGGAGCCAATTTACTCCTTATAAAAGTCACGCCTAAGCTCCAAGGAAATCACCCAAGTTCTTCACTGGTGGGAGAACGGGATGGACTGAACACACCACTGACATCCACTGAGGTGGGGAACCAGGACACTGATCCTGTTACCGCTCACAGGTCAAGGGAGATTCCTCTCTTCGGAGCCATTTCACACCTGTCCCGTTCAAAGCAGGGTTTTTCTTACGCTGAAGACTGCTTGCATCAAGGTCATAAGGTCTCTAGTAAGATTCCAAAACTCTTTTCTACTTAGGAATAATGAAAATCCCAGGCAGGTGTCTGACTAGGATCGAGTTCATGTAAAGTTTTTTATGTTTATTCATAAAACAATGTTGTGCAGAGCCTTTTGATTTGAAAGGTGATAGAGGGGATAGCAAATTCCTTGTGCCCTTGGTCAGCTAAGCTGGGGAAAGTCTACCCTTCCTATTCCCAATCACTCTCCAACTTACTGCCCTTCTGGCTCACTGGGACAAGTGCGTTATGACTGCCAATGCCCAAACCCCATGGAACCTTCCGGTTCTCATGTCACATGGCCTCCTGGCAGCATTTGGCACTGTTGGTCAAGTTGACTTTTTTGACACTTTGGTTTCTGTGACACCAGCCTCCTCTGTTCTCTTCCTATCTCCGTGATTGTTTGATCTCCTCACCTTAAAGTCTCCTCCTGTTTGCCTCCCTTAAACTGTAAGGGTAACTCAGAGCTCCACATTGAGCTCCTTCTTCTCATATATAAATATTGCCTAGATATTTCAACTAACCCTTAGCGTCAGCTATGGTGTGATGTTTCCCAGCTTCCATACCTCATATCTTGCGGAGGTCCATGTCCACGTGTACCTCTTTACCTTTCATTGTCCGTGCCACCCAGATACCCCTCAGTTACCCGAAAGTCAGCACAGCTGAATCTGAACTCACCACTGCCCCTTCTCAGCTTCCAGCCTCTCCTCTGTCACCTGAAAGGCACCACCATGTGCTAATTCACTCAAGTTAGAAAGCCGAGAAGCCCCTTCTTTTTCACTCCCACATGCAAAGCCCCAGCAAGCCCTGCCAGTCCGATCTCTTAACTATTTCTTTTATCAGTCTAGCTCGTCTTTGTCCCACCACCATGGTCTTAGTTCACGTGCCCTGTACTTCATTGCCTGGTTCAATACATGAGTCACATTGGTCTCACACTTCTGTATACTGCTGCTGGATTGTTCAGTAGTTCCTAATGCGTTGGGGGCAGAGCACAACCTTTGGTGGTCATCCTAGATCCTTTCCTACTTCTCCAACTTCGTGCAACACCTACTTCAGCCATAGGGAATGGTCTGTAAGTCACCCAAATATCATGCATCCACATGCTGTTACGCTCTGCACTGCCCACTTTCCCCACCGGAACCCTCACCCATTCTCCTGAAAAGCTCTGACAGACTTCCTCAGGCAAGGTAAAATGTTCCTCATCTGGCTCCAGTAGGACCCCTTCCATGGTCATGTCGTTATCAGGTGACCTGTCTGCCTCCTGCTCAACTGTGTGCTCCCTGAAGGACAGTGAAAAGACACGTCGCTCCTCTCTGAATTACTGGCACATAGTATGGTGCCTGGAACATTAACAGATCCTAAAACATGCCAGCTGAGGTTTCTTTATTGTGGGTGAGCCCACAAGTAATGGATAGAATATCATCCTCAATATATTAAATGTATAAACTACATTCTTCTGCTGTGCATCTATCAAGGGATTTTCTATGGCAATCTACAAAACAATAGGGAGGAGAACAATTCATTGTTTGATACAAACCAAAGACAAAAAAATCACATGATGGTATAGAAGAGCCTGTTTCCAATAATAACCAATCAGACAGATATGAATTCTAGAGATTAATATTCCAATCTTTTGCCATTACCACAAATTTGCCTTAAATTCCAGAGGCTCAACTCTTAGAAACAACAGGGCAGATGAAGAATGGGATTCATGAAATCTTAGAATTCTCTGCAAATAACTGTCAACAGTAAGACTTAATTTCACTTGAACACACTTACCGAGCTGGTGATTCAGTGAGAAGCAGCTCCATTCAAGAAAGCACCATGACTCACTGTTTTCTTTTCCATGAAGGGACCAATGAATTAATATACCTTCCTATCACATGAAGGTCTCCATGTCTTTGAATTTCACATATGCAGAGTTGAAGTGTTTAAATAAGAGGGTTATGGCCAAAGAATTAGTCCAAATGCTGTTCTTATATTTGCAAACTTCCCTCTCAGGACCAGTTGAAGTTATGCTGGTGACATTTTAGAGTTTAACCCTGAAGCAGTTATAGCTCTATTCATTTGCTCTTCTTGTACTTCAAGTGTTCTGGCGTTTTCTGAGGTCACCAGCCTGTTGGCAGACAGCCATAGTCCCACTGGGCTGTTGGAACCACTCCAGCTGGATAAACTGAGCCAGGCTTTCTTGGCACAACCTTACCTTCACACACTCTGCTCCCATCACAGGTAACCTCTTCCAACATGGAAACGCCTAGAAGCATGAGAAGTGTTTGCTTTGTAACTGAAAAAAACTCCTGGCACTTCTCAGGACGCATAGTGCCCTGACATGGGCTACTCGGAGCTCAGGTAAGGCCGACTATGCTGAGGAAGAAGACTGACCTCAGGAAGTAACCTCACGTCAGATTTTGCTTATTAAATTGTCTCTCACCAGTGGCATTGCTTCAGTGGTAAACACAGGTGTGAGGAAACGTGGAAAGAATCAGAGTTCTTAACATTTCAAACTACTCTAGCCCTTACTCAATTCCTGTGTTTTATTGGGAGGATGAAAATAACAACACCTGTAGGACTGATTGCTAATAACAGACTGCATGAGAGACTACCAAGGGTTTTTTAAATCAAGTAGATGCCTAACTCTCATACTCTTACATTTCAGTGTAAGAGTGTATGTCTTGGGACACCTGGGTGGCTCAATTGGTTAAATGTGTGCATTCAGCTCAGGTCCTGATCTTGGGGTCCTGGGATCCAGCCCCACATTGGGCTCCCTGCTCAGCAGGAGTCTGCTTCTCTCTCTCCCTCAGCTCCTCCCCACCTCTTGTGTTCGCACACATGCATGTACATACTCTCTCTCTCTCTCAAATGAATAAATAAAATCTTAAAAAAATGTATGTCCCAGGTGCTCTCCTAATTTCATTAAACATGTGTATATACATAATACACACACACACACACACCACACCCTGGAACTAACACTTCAGCCAGTTAAGAACATAGACTTTGGAGAATCAAAATACTCATGTACTTCAGTTAACAACAAAATAGCTGCAATAATAACACAGGGCACGTCTAGTGAAGAATCAATCTGATTTTCTGTTATACTTTTTGAAACACTAGTAATGAAGAAGAAGCACCAGCTCCACTCTAGTCACAGAGGCTCCCTTGCTCCTCTGCGAACAGGCCAAGCCCAGGGCCTTTGCACTTGCTCTTCCTTCTGCCTGAACTCCGTCTCCTAGGATGTCGACATGGTTTACTGCTTCTGTTTCTTCAGGTCTCTGCCTATAAGCAAGATCTGCCCTGAGCACCAAACAAAAGATAAGATATCATTACCCTGTCTCTGTATCCTCCTTTTTCTTTTTTTTTTTGCTTTATTTTATTTGAAGCATGCTTCACTTTCTGAATAATACATATTTACATGCTCATAGTGTGTCTCCCAAACCTACAGCATATAAAATCTGGGAGGGCAGGAGTTATGTCTGTTTTATTCCCCACCCCAATCTTAGTACTCAGAGCAATGCTGGGTGCAACAAGACAGGGGATCATGGAATACTGAACGAATGAGGAAATCAATGAATGACTTTTGTTGCAATTTAACTTACTCTATGTATACTGTGGAGTATAATGTGCCCAACTGACAAGCAAAGACATCAAATAATACATTGACATCAACAAATGCTCATAACAGTCTTTCTCTGCTCATGAACCTTGACAAGTTATGGTTTGTGCTGAACTAAATGTCAGATTTGATGGTTTCTGGCAGGATTTCATTTTCTCTACCGTTGTCAGTGTGCTGCCACAGATGTGAAGACGACATCACCTTGGGGTTGGTAGCCCTGTGATAGTCTAAGTTGATGTGCCTGCTGGATGAATCACTTGGTCTCCGATTCTCTGAGTTTGACTGAACTCTCCCTACGCGGACCAGAGAGAAAGTCAATTCGGTGCACTGACAGCCAGGAGATCTGAGGTACCTTTTACCAAAATTCCAGGAGTGATAACCCAGGACAAACAGAGGAGCTGGGACTGTGGGGGCAAGCAGGTAGACCTGGGCAGCAAGTGCAGAACCAGCTGTTAAAGCCAAGGATGCCTAGGTAAGAAGAGAGGGAATGCTGGAGCTCAGATCCATGCCACATCCGGCTTCTAGAATGGGCCCGCCAGATGCTGACGGGTATCACCTTTGAGCTGTGGCACTAGAAAACGTAGACATTCTCTTTTGTGAATCCTGTTCTTTCTGGTTAGATTGAAAACAATTTCATTTCTCCACATTGGAAGTAAAACTCTTTAAGTGGACTTGACCTTTCAAAAGCCATCAGACAGACACCTTGAAAGGCCTTTTGTGATAAATGTGGCATAAGAAGAACATTTAAGGCTCAGGCTAGTGATACAGAAAACTTAGCTATGGGCGGCTTGACTCTTGTTCATATTTCTAGAGTCCTGCTTTCTATATGATGGCTAGGCCTTGAGCTGTGTGTAGCTAAGGGATATTATTGTTAGTTCTCTGACAATGGCAGTGGTGTTCTGATTCGTTAGACGTTTTGATTAATGATTTGGATGAGGCCAGAGGTATCATACCCACCACACAGGAGAATAAAGTGAACTTGGGGTGTGTGGGGGGGCACATACATAATAAATGACAGTCAGGATCTCTCCTGGAAATTATTAGAGAGTGGAATTTGGGCCAAATCTAACATGTAATATTTTGTTTCAGGGTAAATGCAAAACTCTATGTTTCAGCCACCCCACAAGATTACCAAAAGTAGGGTACTTCTCTTATAGGTCTGTTTACTTCATGGCACACATCAATTTGCAATTCTATATCTGTCTGTTCACTTGTTTATGAAAGCCTGCAGGGGTATAACTTAAGCCCTGGAGAAGGTAGAGATAACGTCTGCTGGTTTCCTGGCTGCATTCCCAGTGTGTGTACTGCGCAACGCAGCGGGCACTCAGGACACATTTACTGAATGAACATCTGAATGAAGGATGGGGGAGAATGTGACTTAAAAACGAGTCTTTTAAAAGTCTGGCATTTGTCTTTGCAAGTTCAATGCCAATTAACAATGCTGGGGCTATCGGAGGTGATCTAAATGTCTAGAATATGGGTTGTGGCCATTCTACCTGATTCTTCTGTGGGATCATCTGCCTGCTTCTGAGTGTTCCAATTAAGAGGATCTATGTTATGGGCTGAACTATGCAACCCCCCGTTCCTGCACTGAAGTCCTAATCCCCAATATCTCCGAATACCGCTGTATTTGGAGTAGGGTCTTTAAGGAGCTAATCAAGTGAAAATGAGGTCTCTAGTGTCCTAATCAAATATGACTGGCTTGATTAGGACACAGACACAGAAAGAGGAAAGATGACGTGAAGACACAGAAGACAGCCGTTTGCAAGCAAAGGCGAGAGGCTTTAAAAAAGCCAACCTTACCCACACCTTGATCTTGGACTTCTAGCCTTCAGGACTCTGAGCTAACTTCTGTTGTTTACCCTGCCCAGTTGGTGGTACTTTATTGTGGCAGCCCTAGTAAACTCATACCTATAAGTAACTGCTTAACCAACCGAGAGTGCATAATTTAACAGTGAGGTGAATTAAGAGGGCGGTGAACACTTTCTTCAAATACCCGAACAGTTATTACATAGAAGAAAACACAAGGGAAAACTTTCTGACAAAAAGGGACATCCATGGGGTGCTTGGGTGGCTCAGTTGGTTGAGCGACTGCCTTTGGCACAGGTCATGGTCCCAGAGTTCCAGGATCGAGTCCTGCGTTGGGCTCCTAGCTCCATGGGAAGTCTGCTTCTGCCTCTGACCTTTTCCCCTCTCATGTTCTCTCTTTCTCTCTCAATTAAAAAAAAAAAAAAAGGGACATCCAAAAGTGGAATGCATGAGCACTCCGATATATAATTTAGTTATTTACTGAATTTATTGTTTACTGGTTGACTCCTCTGGCTAAAGGTAAGCTCCAATAAGACAAGCACATGGTAGGTGCTCAACAAATACACCAAGTGAATGAATTCCACCAGAGGAACTGAGTTTCCTGTTACTGAAGGCATTGGAACAGACACCAGACACACCCTCTATAAGGATATTACTGAGAAGTTTCTTGCAGAGGATACAGGGTCAGTGTACTTCAGGGTCCTTTTTCAAAGTTGAAATTTCATTAATCTGATTCTACTACTGATGAATGAAATATAGGTTCTTCTCATAATAAAGGTCCACCTTTAAACATCTGTCTCCCTATACAGATTCTAGTCAAAGTATCAAGACCATACAACTTATATATTACATTTCTTCAGCCTGAAGGCATTACTCACCCATTGTATCTCCTGATACAAGATAAAAACACAAATTTTAAATATAGTTTACTATAAATTATTTTCTGAAAGTCAGCCCTTAAAGGTAGATAGAAATATCTGTTACTTAAATCTGTTTAATTTAGAGCAGGAGATCCAATGGCAGAAGACTGTGGAATCTTAAAAATGTGTAATGAAGAATAATTAATAATATTAAAAATTATCATCTTCTTTTTAGCCTCCCAAGAGCAGTGGCAGATGGCAAATTCTGGCTGTGCTAATTCTGGCTGTGCCTGTGGCTGCCCATAGATCTTTCAAGAAGCCAGCATTCAAAGAACATAGTGAAACTCACAAGAATCCCATGAATTTTGCTGTTGTTTCAAAGGTTCTTTTGGCATAGACTCTGCTCTAACAGATGAACCTGTAGGCTTTCAATCATGGAAATCCAGTTTCAAAAAAAAAAAAAATCACCAGACACTCTTACAGAGATTTCGAAAAATAGACCTGTCCTTGAATACAAAAGGTAGGAGGACAGGACACTCTCCTACTTTGACACCATTGAAGAATCTGAGTCCTACAGTTAAGCTTTTAGGAATTTCACATAGCTCAGAAGTACTGAGGTGAGAGCATCATGATGTTCAGGTCATTGAAAAGCACATACATTTTCAGTCAATAAGATTTGTGTTTCACAATTCATTTTGGCAGATGTTTCACATTTGCCTGCTCCCATAAACTTTATTTCCAACTTGCTACAAGTCTGCCAGGTGCCAAGAGCAATACTACATATGGAGCCAAGATGGCAACTTCTACAACCCAACGTATGTCTAGGTCTGCGGTACCTATGCTTTGTGTTTATGTTCCAGTTGTACCTCCAAAATATTTATTTTTCATAAGGAATATTAACACTCTAAATGGAACCAAAGAAACGAACACTGATTCGCAATCACGTGGGAAAACAATGCTATGAAATAGATGGTGGTAAGTCGAACTGGTTTACAGTCCCAGGTAGCTGGCAGTGATCAGTACTGTGTTGAATAGATCTCACCAGTTGAATTTCCCACCCAAATCCCACAGCCCCGATGTCAGCATGATGGCATGAGTAGAGACGCACTGTTGACAAAAAGGAGCTGCTGAGAATCAAGCTCTCTGGTCCATCTCTATCTTCCTCACTGGAAAAGCAAGGCTAGTGGGAGGCAGGACTACCATATAAAAGGGGACTTGAGGCTCTCAAGGGTCTTGAGAAATGTTTGCTCTTCTGTCCAGCAGTTTTCAAACAGCTCCATGAATCATTTTTTAAGAGGGCTTTGAAGGAAAGGGTTATCCTGGCTCATGACAAAGCAACAAGGATGGGAAAATTGTACCAGATTTGGAATTGGAACATCTGTGCCCCAGTCCAAACTCCACAATTAGTCAGTTGGTGACCCTGAGCAGGTCATTTGGGTACCCAACACTTCAGGCTCCTGCTCATATGAAAATAGGAACATAAATTCTAAAATAAATAAATAAATAAACAAATAAATATTGGATGTATTAATTAACTAGATAGGGGAACCCTTCTACAATGTATATTGAATCACCATAATGCACACTTGAACTATCTTAAAATTTTGCGTGTCAACTATACCTCAATAAAGCTGAAATTAAATACCACTTAGGACTGTAATAAAGATAGAAAGAGATAATATATGCACATAGCATGTAAAGGGCATCATAATGATATTAATAGATTATACCAATGATAGTATTTTTTGAGAGACTGCAATGTGCCTTCACCTGTGCTAAGCACTTTTCATGCATCATCTTACTTAATTCTTGTAATAACCCTATGAGTTTGGTATATTATCCCTATTTTGTAGATGAAGAAACAGAAGTTAAAAGAACCCAAGGACACTCACGAAATACTTGCCTGGTTGATGAGATGTAGTTTTTATGAATTTAAGTAGTTCCATGATTGAACACAAATTATACCTAACCTTAAAGGGGTGGAATATCTTACTTTAATCTAACAAGATTAACTATGAAGTACCTCTTTGTACCACATAATGGACTATTTTACATGCTATTGCATTTGATCCAAAGACCTATACATGTATGTTTGTGAAAGAGGTATTGTCCCTATTTTAAAGATGGGAAAACTGAGGTTCATTAGGGGTAAGTGATTGCCTAAGGTGGCAGAATGTGACTTTTGATTCCAAAGCAGGCATACCTCAGCCTTCCTCTAACTTTGTGTTCCAATCTACTTAAACATGAGTTAACTAAATGAAGGCAATTAAAAAAATAGACTATAAAAAATAAAATAATAACAAAAGTTAACATTTTCTCTTTTCTCATTCTTGCTTTTGGATACTTACTTAACACCACTACTAAGCATTCCATTTAAAATCTGACCACTTAAGGGGAATATTTTTTCAAGATTTTTTTCAATATTTTTCAATATTTTTTCAAGATGAAACATGCAGTTAACATCGGGTCTTTTTTTTTTTTTTTTTTTTTAAGATTTTATTTTATTTGACAGACAGGGAGAGACAGCAGGAGGAGCAGCAGACTGGGATTGAGCCTGACGTGGGGCTCGATCCCAGGACCCTGGTCTTCTCTGCCCTGGTCTCTTACTATGTGTAATGACATCCTTATCCCACACAATACCTGATTCTTAGCTTGTTATTGGTTCTAGATGTGCAGCTCATCTCTCCAAATGGACAATAATGGGGATAGTCTGTCTTTATTGTTTTTCTCTACCCTATTGTACTCAAGAAACTGTCAATAGTCTTATAACAATGGAAGGGTATATTTTTTTAAAAAGTGAAGACACCAGAGTCTGTAAATTGTTGCTAACATCTATTCTCTGGCACCTTCATGATTTAAAAATTCAAGAAAGCAAGATAACTTTCTGTAACTAGGCATAGATCACTGGGTATTTTCTAGATTTGTACAATCCAGCATTTAATATTTAATAGTCTTATCTTAACAATGAAGTTTGATAAAAATGGTATATATTATTCACGAAAGCAAGTTCAGTTCCTTTGAAAATAAGGTAGATGTTCATGAGTCTTTATTCATTCAACACACAGTCCTGAGCACGCGTGAATTGCCTGCCACTGTGTGGGACCCTCTGGAAACAGTACGATATGGTCTTGACCCTCAATAGGCTTATAGTCTAGGAGCAACACACATGGTGATTGTTCAATATGACGGTGGCATAATGCAGGTTTCTATAATAGTTTCACTAATAAAACAGAATCTGATTTATTACTAGACATCCTTAATGTTTGAGAGCTATGGTTCTTAGTGGGTGTCATACTGCCCTTTAGAGGACTTTTTCCAAATTTGCGGGGATGTTTTTGGCTATACTGGTGATGTGGAAGGGGTTGTCAACATTCTGTGGGTAGGGGCAGGGATGCTCAATGTCGGGCAATGTGTGGGGCTCTCGTGCAGTGACACCCTCCTGTCCAACCTGACATCTAAGTGCTCCCCTTGCAGCCTCATAGATGAGAAACTCATTTGTAGTGAACTTAGTCTAGAATCTGATGTTGTACTTATAAACAAAGTATTAGCAGAGTACTTTTGTAAAGGTTAAATATCTTCTCCATTTTCAAGGAATGCAACCACTATGTATGCTGTGGAAAGGGGGTACTTTGCTGTGTTTGGAGCTTGTACAAAAATTGGTCATCAATTTGGAAAATCAACACTGAAGCCCACACCTGTGCCAGGCTTCCCAGGGGGCTGTGCCTTCGCAGTGCGGCTCCGTGACAGGTGTGCCCGTCTGACTAGTTTGCCCTGTCTCTCTATGCAATGGAGTCAGAGTACTGGAAGTGTTGACTCAGACTAGTTTAGCACACATGACTTTCTTTACCCTTCTCTCTCTCTCTTTTTTAAAATATTTTATTTATTTGACAGAGAGAGAGAGATCACAAGCAGGGGGGTAGGGACAGAGGGAGAAGCAGGCTTTCCTGAGTAGGGAGCCTGATGCGGGGTTTGATGCCAGGACCCCGAGATCATGACCTGAGCCAAAGGTAGTTGCTTAACCAACTGAGCCACTCAGATGCCTTTTACCTTTCTCTTTTGCATTACAGTTATAAGATGTAGACATAGGCATATAAATATAGATTTTTTAAAAGCTATGCGGATAGATGAGTTGCATTATCTTTGAATTTTACTTCAGGATAGTAAAAGAGATGTGACAAAATATTTGTTACAAAAGGGAGAGTTGGAATAATAAAATAAGATGAAAACAGAGAGGGAGGCAAACCATGAGAGACTTTTAACTCTAGGAAACAAACTGAGGATTGCTGGAGGGGAATGGGGTAAGAGTGGGTGGGGTAACTGGGTGGTGGGCATTAAGGAGGGCACATGATGTAGTGAGCACTGTGTGTTAGGTGCAACTGACGAATCATTAAATTCTATCCCTGAAACTAATAATAACAAAAAAGATGCTTTCTATAAATAAATAAATAAATACATAAATAAATAGGAGAGCTGGGTCCAATAGGCTGAGTTTCTTAAAGAAAATTAAAGACAAAATTCCCAACAGTAGTTTCTATTTTATCTTTGCAGGCCATGAAGGAGCTTTCTATGGTCAGCTGTGCTCCTGCATCATGGGCATTTTTCTCAGATCCCACTTGATCTCTGAGTTCTTCCTGCAGTGAGAGGCATTGGTGTGGATTTAAGAAAGAGAAGAAAGGCAGACACATATGGGGAGAGAAAAATTTTAAACCATTACACTAAAGAAACCCTTAAAGTCAGCATGAGATGAATGAAAAGTTCAGTTAAGAAAAGGAGTTTGGGGGCGCCTGGGTGGCTCAGTGGGTTAAAGCCTCTACTTCCCACTCAGGTCATGATCTCGGGGTCCTGGGATCGAGCCCCACGGCGGGCTCTCTGCTCAGTAGGGAGCCTGCTGCCTTCCTCCTCTCTCTCTGCCTACCTCTCTGCCTACTTGTGATCTCTGTCAAATAAATAAATAAAATCTTTAAAAAAATTAAAAAAAAAAAAAAGAAAAAGAAAAGGAGTTAGGGGGTGCCTGGGTGGCTCAGTGGGTTAAGCTTCTGCCTTCAGCTCAGGTCATGATCTCAGGGTCCTGGGATCGAGCCCTGATTCGGGCTCTCTGTTCAGCAGGGAGCCTGGTTCCCCCTATCTCTCTGCCTGCCTCTCTGACTGCCTCTCTGCCTACTTGTGATCTCTCTCTCCATCAAATAAATAAATAAAATCTTTAAAAAAAAGAAAAAAAAGGAGTCAGAACGTAAGAAGATGTAATAATTTATACCATCAAGATATATTTATTAAAAAAGGGACCCCAAAGAAGGATAAAATGGACCCCTGCCCTTAAGCATTTATAATAGAACTAAATATGCAAATACTGTATGTGGCTTCTTACACACAGGAATATCCTGACACCAAACACCCTGAATTTCACAGAGAAAGTATGTATATTTCATCTAATTTCCAGGGGTTGCCTGCTGGGGAGCCTCTAGGCCAATGGTTCAATTAGAGAAGAGATTTAGGCTGAAACACAGACAGAGGTAGGACAAGGCATAAGGAGCAAAGGGACTGATTCACTGAGAGAGAAAGGTGACATGGGGAAAGGCGACACAAAGGCTATACATCAGTATCAAAATTAGAGTCCCATACACATATATCCAGTAAGTAACTATAATCCAGATTCATTTGGGGCAGTTCTGCAACTTTATGTTTAAAGCAATTTTATAGTAAGTACAAATAAGATCCTATGAATTCCAAATAGAAAACTCTTTGTTTTAATGGATGATTAAATGAGTGACTTAATGGGTGATTCTGGATTTTTGGATCAATATTTTATGTTCGCATAAGAAAGTTCAGGCAGGAACTGAGTGGCACTTCAATAAGGCTAAATAAAATCACATTGGTTAGGCTATAAGATCTGGCGAATTAATAATTGGAACAAAAGCTACAGCTCAAAAATTATCCTATTGGGAAAAAATGCTAATTCACAAAAATGTTTTTTTTAATATGTATTACTAGCTACCCAGGCATTTTGTACACAAACCTAACCCTGACTATTTTTGGAGTAGTAAATGATGTCTTTTTGGAGAGACAAAAAGTTTCGAATTTTCCTTTTTTTTTTTTAAAGGTTCGTTTGAGTTTAAGAAAGCTGATTCAACCTAAAGGGTTGTCATTTTTGTATCTCCCTAACTGCATTGTCATGGGCCGCTTCTAAGATGGAGAGCGTCCTGGCCCACTGTTCATTTCTGAATCGACACTTGCTGCCAGGTGGCGTCCCTCAACGAGCTTAATCTATGCAACTAGGCCACTCTGTCCTGGCCCCGCCAGACACTTGCTGATGTTCCGGCAACAAGATTTGATTTACTGTGTTCTTACAGTGTTCTTGTAAGTCAACTATGTAACTCACATTCTAGAATATTCTGGGAAACAAAGCAACCTACAGGGGAGTGCTTTTATCATGCACAAATAAGGCAATCCTCAAGGCCAGGAAGCATTTTTCCCCTTGGCCTCTCCTCGTAAAAGAATTTATTTTACATGATTAAGGATTTATCTCAAAATGCTCTCGTGTGCTAGGTGGAATGAGGATGTCAGCATAGCCTTAGGAATAGACATTCTCCCATTAAATGCTATCTTAGAGACAAGCGAGAAAGCTCTCTAGGGTTGGTTTTCAGTGGTATGCTTCTTTCCTCTTTCCTTTCCAAAGGAAACATAAAACTCACAAAATACATGTGAGGAAGCAAAATACAATCCAGGTATTTTAAAAAGAATCTAAAAGTAATTATCAGAAAATGGCCTCATCTATTTATTAAAGCTGCATTATAAAAGATAATTACAATAACACCTGGTAGGAGATAACACATTCCAGGTTAATGAGGGCAGGACTATACACTATCTATCTCGTTCAAGATTCACAGCCTTTAAATGTTTTGAGCAGGGAAAAAATTAAATTTACTTTTCAAAGTAGGAAACAGAGACTCTGAAAAACCAGTTCCTCCTTTGGAACAGTGGTAGAAAGAAGCCACCAAGGTGAAAGTCCATTCCCTGTATTTGAAGGGCTAGTGACCTTGCAGGAGGACTGCTTGTCTGGGACACACTCCCATCAGACTGCCCATGGCATGCAAGGGGCTCCAAACACAGACCCAGGGGAGCGCACACCTCCTCGAAGACATGGTGGTGGTGGCGAAGCCCTGGAGGATAAAGTCCCTAGTCCTATGCCTGACTGAATCCTGCTCTGTCACATTCTAGCCACATGAGTGGGAAAATCACTAAAGCCCCTGTGCCTCAGTTTTCTGTAAAGCGAGGTACCAATAATAGCATCTATCTCAAACGATCACTACGAGGATTATACTAATATATGGTAAAAATTCAAAAATCCTATCCATCCCTATTATTCCTTTTTGCAAGGACTGGAAAGCTCTCTCATCACCAAATATAATTCTAACATTTAAAAAAAAAAAACAAAAAAACAATTCAGGAGGCTCAGTGGCAGAGCCAAAACAGGAAACAGGATCTGATCATAAATGTTAAAAATGTATGGACATCCGCACAGATCACAAGATTTTATACTGCTTCATGCATTTATGTTCTAGACATGAGCTGAGACTCACAGGCAAGGACAGAGAGGTCCTCACCCAAGAAACATCCCAACCAGAGAACAAGCCTGCAGAGGGAGGGTCCCCTCCTGGGGGCGACACCTGCTTGTCTTTACATTTTCTGTAGCCCTTGGCTATCTGTTCTAATTATTACATTATCTGCTTGGGTAGATGTTTAAAAAAAATTCGTTTGTATTCCTGTTATTTCTTCATATTGTAGTGCCCTTTTAAGAAAGTCACAAAAGGTTGCAGACTCCAGCTTCTAGGAATAATTCCCAAGACCCACTTTCTCATCATACATGGTAAGAAAAAAATCACTTCTAATTCATCTTTTGCAATATTCTGTGTGGTTTTTTTTTTTTTAACACTGAAACATTCCATATACCATTAAGTGGTTGAAACATCAGTGATCTCCATACAGAGATTATATGAATTACTAAAATATACCTTTTAACGTGTGAAGTCTGTATTGTCCTTAGTGCCATTGGTTTGTAAAGATACAGGCAGTTACTTCTAGAGAGTTTGATAATTAAGATCTATTGCTAAGAAAGCATTATATGAACACACATTCCCCCTCATTGTAATTCACGTCACTACGATAGATAATAAGCATACATTTAGAAATGCCCTCTTCTAAGCGTGCACACCACATCCTACAGGAGAGTTCTTCATTGGCAAGAGTTCTCTTCGGAAAGTTAGCTGTATTCTGTTAGCCACCTGGTAGGCCTGGACACAAATCTGTACCAGCTCAGGGCCTCGTGCCAGCTTCCCAACCTGGCAGCCTGTGGCTCTGACGTGTATCTCAAGTCCATTTGTCTGACCCAGGAACGTGGGCCAGGTTCTGAGAGCCAAGTTTCACATGGGCCTTGGTAACAAAGAATCCCACTGCTATGGCTTGGACCCTGAACCTCAGCATTCAGACTTTCGCTTAGGCTCCTATCATCCACTCCCATCTCAACAGTGCCAAACCACACTGCTGAGGTTGGTCAGGCAGGAAGACACTTCATTTCCCCATCAAAATGAATGGGGCCACAGGATCTTGGTCCAGGAGGTGCAAAGCATGACGGAGGCAACGCAGACCCCTTTCCTTACCCCCACCCCCAACGCCTACTGCCCTGACTAAAAGAACCTTCCCCAAGCAAACATGTAGCTCACACCTTTGGAAGAGTCGGATTCCTCAAGATCGCTCCATGGTTCTGAACCTCCCAGGGGTGAGGAGCTCTGCATTCTGGAATCCACAACACAGGGGTTGCACAGATTTCAATCCACATCAAACCCCTGGGGGATAGAGGAAACAGCCACAGGGAGCTTCTCTTCTCCTCAGCTGTGGCAGTGACACCTAGTGGCAGCCAGTAATAAAACCCCCAAGCAAAGAAAGATGGTTGTTGGATGCCATTGGCCTGTTTAAGACCACCCAGCTTAGGGGTCATGGAGGTGGATTTCAAAGTCCCAGTCTGTGAAACTGTGCTCATTCCAAGTCTTTATATTTGCAATGCATTTTTGTATCCTTATATATGTCTAACGCTAACCCTGGGAGGTGATGGTGATTTCATGATAAAGTTATGTTTTCATGAAAAAAAAAGTCTCCTTAATTATGTCACTTTTTTCCCCCAAGATGATGTTATAGACAGAATTTCAAAATTTCCCCTCAAAGCCATCTGTTCTAAACCCTAGAACCCATGAATTTGATGGGTTATCACTCCCCAGGATCATGTTATGTAATGTCATGTTATATGGCAGAAAGGACATTAAAATAGGGAGATTATCCAAGTGGGTCTAATCTAATCACATGAGTGCCATGAAGTAGAGAGCCTCCTCAGGCTGGAGACAGAAGAAGAAAGCAGAAGATTGGAAGCACAATGTTCTTCAATGAACCATTGCAGGTTTGAAGATGAAGGGGCCACGTGAAAAGGAAAAGCCTAGAAGGACACTGGGATCTCAGTTCTACAACTGCAATGACCTGGATTCTTCCAACAACCTGAATGAGTCTGAAAATGGATTTGTCCCAGGTGTCTCCAGGTAAGAGCCCAGCTCAGCCAAAATCTTGATTTTGGCCTATGAGACTTTGAGCAGAGATCAAGCATTGACCCATGCTCACTCCTCACCCCAGGAAGCTGTGAAATAATACATAGATGTATTCAATTGCTAAGCTAGTGGGGGTGGTTCCTGGGGGGTACAGTTCATTGAGCATTGGATTCTAGGTTTGGCTCAGGTTGTGATCTCAGGGTCATAAGATTAAGTCCAGTCTTGGGCTCCATGCTCAGTGGGAGTCTGCTTAGGATTCTCCCTCTCCAACTGCCCCTTACCCATGTTCCCACATGAGCAGACACTCTCTTTCTCTCAAATAAGTAAATTTTAAAATAAATAAATAAATAGTAAATTGCTAAGTTGGCGGCAACTTTTCACACAATAATAGGAAACTAATACAGATGATTATAAAATTTTGGGGTTATCCCAAAGTGGAAACTCCAGAATTAGGACTCCATGCTCTCCTTTTCTCCCTCTCTCTCTTTCTCTCTTGGTCACACACACACACACACACACATCCCATCTTCACCTTGTCCTAAATCCTACTCTGAGCTATTTGTCATACTTCTCTGCTCCCTTGTTATTCCAGTTCCCACTCACCTCCTTCACTCTCATTATCTTCTCTCTGGATTCTTAGCTGGTTTCCCTGCCTCTAGTTTTCCCACTCTTTTCTCTAATGCTTGGCAATGCTCCTAGATTTGGTTTCCCAATATTTCAGTCCTGGACACTGTTCTCTAGAAGAATGCTGACAGAATGACGTTCACGGTGGCAGGAGTAATAACAATAATAATAGGACAATGTAGACAATGTAGTGAGTTTTCTCATAAAGCTAAATATTTTACACTTGAAGAACTTTTATTCTACCTTTATTCGGTGAGATGTTCTTTTTTTTTACTGAAATGATTATAATGATAGTAGGTTGCAGCCTAAATGGTTATAAATTCTTCCCATTCTTTCTTCCCTGTTTGTTGGTGCCTTTGCAATGTGACTTAGCAGCTCCTCCAAGAGCAGGAATCTATTTTTTCTCCACCCTCTGAATCTGGGCTTGCCTGCGTGACTTGCTGTGGGCAGTGGGACTTGGGCGCTGGGCCTTTCTCTCTAGCTGTAAGAGCCCTTCGACCACCACATGAACATGCCCTGGCTGGCCACTTGAGACTAGAGACGTGTGGAGAGAGAGGCCCTCTCTCCTCAGCCGAGCCCTGTGAGTCAGAGCATCTTGGCCATCCAGCCCCAGGCAAGCAGGTCCAGACAAGAGGGGCCACAGAAACATGACAATAATAAATGTATGCTGTCATAAGCCCCCGACTTTGGGGGTGTTTCTTAGGCAGGAAACTCATACAATAGCAGAAACTGGTTTGAGGTGGTTTTAAACATATATATTCTTATTTAGAAAACTAAAAAGTAAACAAATTCTTTGTAAATGCTTTTAATTTTCTGAACATTAAACTGGTCCAAGAAATCTTGAAAAATCTCAGAAACACTGCCTTAACCCACAGCTCCAAATAGGTCTTTCTTTGTCTTGCTCCAAAGGCCATGAAAACCGCTCTGCAGAGAAAGCTTTGGATGCCTATTTATAGAGAAAGATTTTTCTGTTTGATAAATGATATCAGGCTGGGGAAGGAGAGCAGAGGAGGAGCAGAGGGTTGCGTGGATAAAGTCACATCCACGAGGGGGTGGAAACTGTGGCTGGAACACTAGGGTTGAGGTGAAAGGATATGCTGTCAAGAGCCCAGGGAACAGCAGAGAGGCCTGTTAACCCAGATCTATGTTTCTTGTTTCATCGCCCTTTGTTCTCTGCCTTCTCTGGAATAATGCTTCCCTATATCCCAAAGAGTATCCTCATCACTCTCCCCTCTACATCCCCTCACCCTCCCTGACTCAGCTCTACCCTGAGTAGAGCTCCTGCCCTTCTAGTGTGGACAACTTCCAGTTCTGGACACTACTAAGCCAGAGACAGAGAGCCCTACCTATCTACCTACCTATCTACCTACCTACCCACCTATGGAGCAGCAGTATTTTCTACCACGTGAGCCCACAGGTCTGAAGCTCCCCCCGGGATGGGCCAGTGCAACTGCCATTCCCACTGGGCAGTTATTGCACAGTGAATTCAGAGCCAGCACAGGTGCATAGACTGTGTGCTCCTCTCTGAAAAGAAACCACTTAGTTGCTTGCTTAACTATATTCTCTTGATTTTCATTGGGTCAATTTTTTTTTTTCTCTCCAAGTTGCCAATTTTACTGCATTTGGACCAAATTTGAAACAAAAGACTGAATTGATAAAAACATGGGGAGGGGCCTCTGCTTTGGGTAATGCAGAGAACTTCCCCTCCTCTTGGAAACAAATTAAGTATTCTGGATCAATTATTTAAACTCTTGGACCTAAAACCTAAATGTCTCAACTCAGTGTTAAGCAGAACATTGCAGTCGACTTTTTCTCTGGGCGCACTTGCTAAACTGCATAAACTTTAGCTTTGATTTTCATGACCACACGGGGGCAGGCCAAAAGCCCAGAGAGTGCCCCCAAATGTGGAGGAGTCTAATATGAGCTCATTTCCAACATAAACTTGAGACTGCAAAGGGCTATGTACTCACTGTATGTGAATGGAAAATGACACCTACCCCCATACCAACAGGGGGATGCACAAAAAAAAAAAAATACTATGTTTGCAAATCTAGGCACTAAGCAGAGAAGAAAGAACCACTGCAAAAAATTTTGATGCACATGCTGGTCCTCATGTTAGTCTGAAGCTGAATTTCCCACTGCTAAGGTCATCTAAAATATTTCAGGCCAAAAATTTGATTTTGAGAGATCCTTGAGTGGTAGTGGTCTCAGGTAGTATTCTGGGAGAAATAAATGCTATTTTTATGTCTTCTTTGGAAAAATGTCTATTCAGGTCCTTTGTCCATTTTTAAAATCAGATTGTTTTTTTCTCTTGGTGTTGAATTGTGTAACTTCTTTATAGATTCTGGATATTAACCCCTTAGCAGGTACATCATTTGCAGGTACTCAACATCACTAATCATCATGGAAATAAAAATTAAAACCACAATGAGAATCATCTCACACCTGTCAGAATGGCTAGTATCAAAAAGATAAGAAATAACAAGTATTGGCAAGGACATGGAGGAAATGGGACTCTTATGCACTGTTAGTGGGAATATAAATTAGTATAACCACTGTGGGAAATTGTCTGGAAGTGTCTAAAAAAATTAAAAAATAGAATCATCATATGATCCAGTAATTCTACTCCTGGGTATTTACCCAAAGAGAATAAAAACACTAATTTGAAAAGTTGCCTGCACCCCTATGTTTACTGCAGCATCATTTATAATAGCTAAGATATAGAAGCAATACAAGTGTCCACTGATACATGAATGGATAAAGAAGGTGAGGTATATATACAATGGAATATTACTTAGGCACAAAAATGAATGAGATCTTGTCATTTTTAAAAAAATATTTTATTTATTCATTTGACAGAGAGAGAGATCACAAGTAGGCAGAGAGGCAGGCAGAGACAGAGAGAGGGGGAAGCAGGCTCCCTGCTGAGCAGAAAGCCCAATGTGGGGCTCGATCCCAGGACCTTGGGATCCTGACCCGAGCCGAAGGCAGAGGCCTTAAACCACTGAGCCACCCAGGTGCCCCGAGATCTTGTCATTTTTGACAACATGTATGGACCTAGAGGGTATTGTGCTAAGTGAAGTAAGAGAATGACAAATAGCATATGATTTCACTTATATGTAGAATCTAAACAACAAAACCAGACAGAAACAGACTCATAAATACAGAGAACAAACTGATGGCTGCCAGGGGAGGGAGGTAAGGAGATGGGTAAAACAGGTGAAGGGGATTAAGAGATACAAACTTCCAGTTAAAATAAGTCACAGAGATGGAATGTACAGCATAGGGAATATAATCAATGATGCTGTAATAGTGCTGTATAGTGACAATAGTGACTATACTTTGGTGAGATTGCGTAATGTATAGAATTGTCAAGAATCAGTATGCTGTACATCTGAAACTAATATAACATTCTATGTCCACTATACTTCAATAATAAAAACTGGGAAAAAAATGAAAAAAGTGCCAAACCTCTCTAAAGGAATACATCTTTGTCTTGGGTTCAAAGAACTGTCACATGTAAAATTCCAAAGAAAATAAGTAGTTCACAGTAAAAAACTAACTAGTTTACTAGCTAAATACACAAGGAAACAAAGCATCATAAAGAACAATTAGCAGAAACAACAGACAGCAAAAATAGATCCCCAAGGATTTCAGATAGTGGAATCAGTAAATAAAGACTTCAAAATAACTATATTTACTATGATTTTAAAAAAGATCTTATTTATTTATTTGAAAGAAAGAGAGCGAGAGAGAGAGAGAGAGACTGATTGAGAGACTAAGTGGGGGGAGGGGCAGAGGGAGAAGGAGACTCCCTGCTGAGCAGGGAGCCCAACGTGGGACTTGATCCCAGGACCCTGGAATCATCACTTGAGCTGAAGGCACACACTTAACTAACTGAGCCATCCAGGTGTCCTATATTTGCTCTATTTAAATAAATACAAGACAGGTTTGAAAATGTGTTCAGGGAACCAGAAACATTAAAAGATTTCAAATAGATTAGGCAGAGAAACAAATATATTTTAGAAATAAAAACTATAATAACTGAAGTTAGAAATGAACAGATTTAGCAATAAATTCAACACAACTGGAAGAATTGGTGAACTGAAAGATGTATGTGAAGAAATTATGCAGAATGTCACACAAACAGAAGAAGAGAAAGGAACTATGAAAGAGATGAAGAGGGGAGCTTGGGTGGCCCAGTCAGTTAAGCGTCTGTCTTTGGCTAGGGTCATGATCCCAGGGTCCTGGGATGGAGCCCTGCATCAGGCTCCCTGTTCAGTGGGAAGCCTGCTTCTCCCTCCTGTTCCTCCTCTGCCTGCTGCTCCCCCTCCTTGTGCTCTCTCTGTCAAATAAATAAATAAAATCTTAAAAAAAAAAAAAGAGCTTAAGAATGAGAAATTCTAGCATATAACTAATTCTAGTTCCAGAAGAGTAGGATTAGTATCTTTGACTTATTACTTGAGAATTACCCCCACTGTGTCTGTCAATTAAATTGAATTTAAGCAGGGGAAATTTGTGCCATGAAAAATATAGAAAAGGAGGACTAACTCTCTGTGTCGTATAGATGGAATTACAAGATCATTGCTAAGTGTGGTAGGAGAAGGACCAAGTAGAAATACTGCATTTTGGAGGTTCACGTATGGCTAGACATCTTTGGCAAAGAGTACTCATCATGAGAAAAACAAGAAAAGTGGTTGAAGAATTGGGCCAGACAGACATTCTTGAATTTGAAAGTTAAAATAATGTAAATCTCCTATCAACTCTTTAACCTTTTCCTTAAGATTTATCCTGAGAATAGCAATAAAAATAATATTTATTGAGTGGTTACTGCATTGCTTGAGCTTTGTTAAGTATGATCTGATTTAATCTTCACAATCCCAAGAGATGGGTCAGTCATCAGCTGGATGTAATAGCCTCAAGATATGATGAGGCTTTGAGAGGTCAAATACCTTTTTCAGGCCAAATGTTTGTGATTGGTGGGACTGAGATTCAAATTCAGGTCTCCCGATTCAAGAGCTCAACTGCCTTAGAGAAACAGAAAAACAAAAACAAAAAATTTTTTAAGAAAAGAGTAGAGTCAATGCTGGGTTTGGAGTAAAAACATGTGAACTCAGAGCTGTCATTTATAACTGTGTTTCTTTATAAATGACATAATCTCTCAGTCTTGTTTTTTTTTTTTCCATTTGTAAATTAGGAATAGTGATAGTACCTGACTCTGATTCTTCGCTTGATAATTAAATAAGGCAACGCATGTGAATGTGTGGTGTGCTATACAAATACTATTATCTTTTATAATTTACACTGCTCCATTACAGCGGCAGGCCTTTTTGCTCAAACCAGTAATATTCTGGATATTCTAGAAGTAATGGTCATCTAACTCAGATGCAGAAAATTCAAGTTAAAAACTATTAGCCAAATGATATAGTATGTAGTTTGTTTGTTTGTTTTTTTGGTTGGAGCTGAGTCTGAGATTACAACATTCTTTCCCATAAAAACTAAGGGCTGGGAAAATAAAAAAAAATAGACAATAATTAAGTTGCAAACAGAATGCCACAGAGAGAGGGTAATTTACATTCCAGAAATTACTTTTTCATGTTAGGTTAGTTTCCACATCATCTATTTACCATTTTCCAGGTAATGAACCTAAAAGAAAGTATTTCCTTCTCGTGACAAGCATATTAAACATCTCCATAGAAAAGAGCACAACTTGTGGGAAAATAATTGAAATCACAGCATAGACATCACAGAATTTAAATGGACATATTTTATTATTATTTTTTGAAATAAATATAGTCTAGCTCAGAGAAGACCACTCAGATGTGACTGGAGATACTGATTTGAGAATGGTTCAGCACCTCCCCAGATGTTGTCTCTTTGGGATACCATCACCTTCGTGCTCCGCCCTCCCCGACTTAATCTGAGAAATCAAAATTGTGGCCTTTGTTTTCCTCCTATAATTTTTGTTCTAATTGGATACAGTCCAATGTATTGTTTTCCCTCCTTTGGCACCTATGTTGTAAGAGAAAAACAATATATGTTCACATGCTTATATCCAGATTTTCTCAAGTTATGACCCATATGCTGTTTCATGTTCTATTTTGGCCAAATCATCTTTCCCATGCCATGCTGTTTTAGGCTTTGAATGCTTCATAATCAAAGATTCAATAGACTGGAAAAGGGGATTCCTGGTGATTCTGCTTTACAGTATGAGGCCTTTGAGCTACTGTATTTACTAAAAAGCATAAGGTCCCATAATGGCTGACAGAATTCTTTGGAATTGTTTAATATTTTAAGTAAAAGACTGTACTGATGAGATTTTTAAAAAATAGCTCTTCAAAACATCTTTGAGTTACTTGTACTCTGGAACACTTCTAAAGAGATGTAAACAAGCATCCATAAAGTCAAATAACTTTCACAATTGGAGGCAGCCTTCTTTTTTGGGAAACTTTCTCATCATTTCTCTTAGAATCGTGGGGCTTTTCTGGGTTCATAACCTATATACCTTTGGATTCCTGGGACTGAACATAGTGCCCAGTGTATTTGTTGAATATTTCTGGGGTGAATGAATAAATATACCAGGTCAAGAAATAACAAAGTGATTAATTGTTTGAGAAGATGGAAAGTGAGGTTTTTTAAAACTGCGATATCAAATTTTTATGTGGTGTAGGAAGACACCAGGTTGGAGGGAGGAGGGTAAGGGAGCAGTAGGGGAGATTAGATAAAGATAAGAGATGGACAATTAACGAACAGATCTGCTGTCCAAAGGTTCCTCCCCTCACATGGAATCCATTACAAATCCCAAACTGGCATCTTGTCTGTTACCACCATGGGAGTAAAGGCAGAGAGATATTCAAGGAGAAATCACATCAGGGAACAGCTATGGAACCAGGGTGGCTGGAAGATGGCAGGAATGGAGACTCCAAGGAAAGATTTGGAGCTTCATGTAGAGAGTGTGTAATGCCATTGAAAGAGTTTTAGAATTTTTATTTCTATAGGCAGTGGAGAGCCAACATTGTTATTTATATGATAATGGATAATGCATTGTACCACAAGACTTAGGGGTCAAGTGATGACAAACTTCTTTATTTTCTCCCACTAAATCAGAGCCCATCCTAGCACTTGTTCCCGAGGTTACTTGTTGGTCTCTGGTGTTCCTTCCTCTTCCCTTGGATCATTTGAGAATTCCCTGAAGCTTTGACAGCTCCAACAAGAGGTCTGCCAGACTTCTAGTTCCCGAGAAGGGTTAAGTCCTCACCACTAAGCCTTTTTTTTTTTTAAGTGAAGTGAAATTCACACACATAAAATAAACCATTTTCAAGTGAATAAATCCCACTAAGTCTTCTGCCCCCCTTCGCTGCCCCACATGTTGCTGTTCGTTTCGGAGCCCCTTTGCTGTCTGACACTGATCCTCCATGTGGAGGTCAAGTCTCTCCTGCTCCCCTGTATGCCTCACATAGTGAAAATTGGGAAGTGAAGCCCTCCACAGGGACTCCACACCCTTTGCCTGATCTCAGATTCCACTTGCTCAAACTCCAGAGGTTGAAATACCAGTGCCTGCCTTTAGGGAGCCCAATTCCTCAGAGGCCCTGCCTCATGAGATGGATTCAATCACCACCTTGGACATCTACCTCTCTGAGAACCTGCAGCGCTGTTCCCTTCCTGCCCAAGGTAATCAACCACACTGCTCTGCATTTATTTCCACTCCACTCTTCCACGAGACCAAAGGATTAATTCCATCCTTTTCTGATAGCTCATTAGAAAGAAGGTCCAGCCTTTAGGACCTCCCTCCACCCTCCAAAAAACCCCACCCATTTTTAATCTTAGAAAGAGCAAACAGTTATTCTCAGTAAATCTTAATTCTTCCTCCTTAGTTAATTCATTCTCCTCATCCCATGAAACAAACCATAAGAGACTCTTAATCTCACAAAACAAACTGAGGGTTGTTGGGGGGTGGGGGGGTAGGGATAGGGTGGTTGGGGTATAGACACTGGGGAGGGTATGTGCTATGGTGAGTGCTGTGAAATGTGTAAGCCTGATGATTCACAGACCTGTACCCCTGGGGCAAATAATACATTATATGTTATTTTAAAAAAAGAGAGAGAGAGAAGGGCAGACAGCAAAGCACCTTATCATATTAGAAATAGACTCACATAGAGAAGCCACAATGTTTCAAGTCTTGGATGAGACTTTGCTCTATTACTTCCATGTAAAAGTTTCAGACAATCTCTGGAGGACATTTTGATAGGGATAGAAAGAGAATACATTTGAAAGGGATAATGGAAGCTTCATTAGAGGAAAGAGTACACAGTGGGAAGATGGTGACCTCAACTTGCTGTGGAGAGGTATGGAGTGTGTGCAATTGGTAGGTTCCCTACATGGAAAGCTGACATTCTGTTAAATGCCTGAGGTAAAATAATGGAGGATATAGCACTCAGCATGTTTTATACATCCCATAAGTACAAACTAATCAGATTCTATGGAAAGGCAAAAGGAGCCTCAGTGGTTTATTTCAAGACACTACACCAAGCATGTCTCTTTTACAGTTTTGATGGAAGGCTAAGAGAAAACCAAACATTTAAACGAAGTGTTCAACTTCTTATTTTGCAGAGGACATCTCATATTATACCTTCTAATTTACCTGGGTTTGCATGCTTCCCCCAGGGACTATCAGTTCAATCTAGAGGCTGACATTAATTTCTTAGTTACAGGGATTCTGAAGTGTCTGTGAAGTCTTTCCTGCATTTGGGACCATTAAGACAGTTTTGGGGAGTACTGGATCCATTCCACCATCAAAAATTACTGTTTAATTATTCAAAAATTAGCACTGTACCAATTAGCATACAGAAAAAAAAATCAGACTTGGAGATTTCAAGAGACCTCATACAGTCCTGGAGAAAATGTTCCCTTCCCAGGGGGATAGATTAGTAGGCACCTGGCAGGGCAGGTAAATTCTGAGTCTGCCTTGGGAACGTAGCCCAGAAGAGACTTGAAGGCATTCTCTAAATTCAATACCTGTTTGTTCAGGTGCCCTCTTTAACCACCTGCATCCCACCTGGCTTTAATAATCGTTTCTAATAACTAAAAGAGCAACAAATCAGCCCTTTGTCTCCATTCAGTAATGGCTTAGCCCTACTCTTCCTCCCTAACATTCTTCTATGTTTGTTATCTTGCAACATTGTTTCAGTGTTAGAACATTTTTGAATGAGGTCAAAGGTGGAAAAAGAATCCACATTTTAAAGAACCTTTTGTGTAGATGGACTGAAATCTAGAATATGATTAGTTCATTCTATTATTCCTAAGTTCACTTTTTTAAAAAGTATGATCTTTGTTCTTTCCCCTGCAGCACGATATCTTTTATCTAAACACTGCATAGCCAGGTTTCAGTTCCATTAAATCATTTGATCACCTTGCACAGTGACATTTCCTTTTCTAATTTCTTATTATATACTAAATAGATTATACATAGTTACATGCACTATGTACAAAATTCCTTTTATTTCCACTGAGGACAGGTAGGCATTTAGAGCTTTCTTGGTCATGTTAAATTATAAGCAGATTTTAGTATATTTGATAGTCTGTAACATCTAAACTTTGATATATCAGTGAGCACTAAAATAAAACAAACAGAAAACCCTAAAACATCACTTTTCTTTCTTTGAAAAAAAAAAAAGAGAAAGAAAGAAAGAAAGAGCCTGAATTTGGATATCAGAAAGCTAAATTCTGATTCCTTCTTTCACTTTGTATTTCTGCTGCAACAAACCTAATCTTCTTTTTTTTTTAAACATATAATGTAACCCCACCACCCTCTCCCAACCCCTCCCCCCCCAACAAACCTAATCTTCTAAACATGCCCTTGAAGAACAGGGAAAGAAAGGTTGAACACTAGGAAATGCAAAAGGAAAAAAACACCTTATTAAAGATGATCCTTGTTACATATGTATGGTGATTTGCAGATTGTTTCTTTCCACCCATCTACTTCCACATTTACTGAATATCCACCAAGTGTTAGGCACCAGGCTTTGTGCCAGGACACAAAACATGGTTTGTGTCCTCTTTGGGTCACAACCCAAACCTGTACTATCCAATATAGTAGCGATTAGTCCCATGTGGCTATTGAGCACTTGAGCTATGCTGTATAAAACATCCATCAGATTTCAGAAACTTAGTTCAAAAAAAGAATATAAAATATCTCAATAACAATTTCTACATTGATTACCATTACAATGGTTAACATACTGGATATGTTGGAGTAAACAGAAAATATTAAAATCAACTTGCCTCTTTCTTTATCCTTTCTCATTGTGGCTCTTAAAAAATTTTTAGTTTGCATACATGGTTTGGGTAACATGGTAAGTGAAGTGATAGAGGGAGCCACAGTGAAGCCAAGGGAGAAGTTCCTGTCTCAGCCTATGTGGAGCAGGGAAGGGGGTGTGGTGTGTTGATATTAAAAAACACTTCCTAGATGGGGTGACATATTAGCTTCATCTGGAAGAATGACTACAAGTAGCTGTGAGAAGGGAATAAAGAGAAAGAAGGCATTCCACTTAGGGTAATGCATACTATACCAATAGTTCAATACTTGGAATGTACTTGTTCAATATCTGAAGGCTTTCACAGACACTGAGGGGTGATGTGACATGGAGAATGGAGGGAACTGGAAGTAACTGGAGTCACTGGAATAAGAAATTAGGGGACAAGAGGTGGTAAAAGAAGAGACTGGAGAAATGGAGGAAACAGACCCTTGCCGAGAGGGAGTTTAGGTTTTATCCTGCAGGTGGTAGATATATGTGAAGAGTTTTAAGAAAGTGACTAAGATTTTCACACGAAGGAACACAGCTAGTCAAGGATGAATTAAGCGGGACAATACTGCAGGCAGGGATGAGTTAAAAACTTGCAAAAGATCAGATGAGAAATGATGAAGGTCTAAACCAGTTCAGTGATGGTAGGGTGTACAGAGTCAGTGAAGATTTAGGAGGTAATGGGAAGACACTGGTTAGATTTGGTGGGGGAAAGGAGAGAGATGATTCTAGAACTACTCCGTGATTTGGAGTTAGTATGATTATGTGAACAGTGATGCCACCAACTGAGAGAGAGAGTCAGAAGACATACCAGTATGGATGGAAAGTTGGACTCACTTTTGAGCATGTTGGCTTTGAGACAATAGGACTATGAGGATCTGTGTCTTGCAGGCAATTGGATAAACAGAATTGGAACTGTATAGACATCTGTGCTGGGGATCTAAGTTGGGGATCCATTTGAGACAAAGAATGGGACAGGATCAGATCCAACTTGTTTATCACTTACAAGAGAAGAGTAAGAATTCATGTGCATTATTTTATATCATAAAAGAATTCTCTAGATCTCTTCATTCCAGAAGGACCCTCAAGGTTTACTAATATACCAAACCCTGAAAACTGCTGCCACAGGAAAACATGGGGCCTAGAGAGAGTTTTCCCATTTATTTATTATTAATAATGATAGTAGGATTATGCTCATGGGCATAGGGGGGAGAAATAGGCAGTGACATGTAGAAAATTCAGATGAACAAGAGGATGACTGGGGAGCCAAGTCTTGATTGATTTGGGGGGAATAGGTCGAGGCCTAGAACATGAGAATGGCACTTCATGCTCTGAGATTAGGGGAAGTAAGGTAAGCTGTGCTATGCTCCTCACTAGGGTATGAAAAAATGTCATAGTGATAGGCATCAGAGAAATTTTAAAAATTGGGGGAGAGTTATAATATGTGTGCTAAATAAGCTCTAATAATTACATTAGACAATACATTCTGTTGGTGAGATTATAGCAAAACAGATACTGTCATTTGTTACTAGCAGGAGAGATCCCAGTGGAGGTTAATATGGCAGTTTCTATCCAAACTACAATTACATGTAATTCCACTTTTCAAAATTGGTTCTGCAGATACACTGGCTCATATTTGTTTATTCACTAGAGCAGGGTTTGTCATAGCAAAGTGTCAGAGCAACATAAATACCCATCAGTAGTGTAGCAGGTAAGTAATTAATAGTACATATATCAGTGGAATACATATACCTTTAAGCAATGGCAAAGACCTCTCCCTATACTGATTTGCAAAAATCTCCAAGATACATTAAGTGTAGAAAGAACGAGTTACAAAACGATCTTCATAAGATGCTGCCTTTTGTGTAAAAGAAAGGTACAATAATCTATATTTATATTTACTTGTATATGTATAAAGAAACCAATAATGGTAATGTGAAGAGGTAAGGGAGGCAGGACTGGATGGATAAGGCATAGGGAAGGAAGGGAGGCTTTGCAATGTACAATTTTTACATATTTTGTGTTTTATATCATGTGATATGTTTTACATTAAATAATTCATAGAGAAAAAGTAAGGTAAGCACTCAAGCAAAAAATCAAGCATGTCAACGATAGGGAGCTACCATGGTGTGAGGTCACTTAAACTCCTTGTCATATATAGACTAGCTTCAACCAAGTGCTCTTACCAGACCATTGTCTGTTCTTTTCCACATTAACTATGTAATGCTCTATATTCTTTTCTTATCCCTCATTACTATTTTGAAGAAAATATGAGTACCATTTTCCCTCAGAGAGTTTAAAGAGAATACAGCTTAAAAAATAAAATGTTCTGAACCCATGTCCCAAATGATCCTCATGAGAAATAAAAACAGAGAAAATATAAAGAGACTCATGCAGTGGCAAAGTGATCTCTCTGGGGAACAAGAATCCTCCTAAACAGATATATAAAAGCTTGACGAAGAAATAACACTAGAGAGGCACAAATCTGCACATTCTGTCAGGAAGGCTAGAAGCCCAGGATGAACCAAAGTTAAGGGCACAAAGGAACAATTTGTTTGTTGAGCTAAGGGTGTTTGCTTTAATGTACATCCACAGCCAGGATCTGGAATGCTGCTTGTGCTCATAGATAGCCACTGAATGTATGTGATGGATTCAGGACCGTGGTCAGAGTGCTGAATTTCTTCCAAGCATTTTGTGTCTGTCCTCTCAGTCAATGAGCTTATTTTTAAGTTACAATAAACATGAGTTCAAGGGAATAAAAGCCCAGTATAAGTAAGATATAGTAAGAGAACTCTCAGACACATTGAGCTCAAGTCTTCAGACTCAAATAAATCATCAGTGAGCACCTTGAAAAAACCATGGATAGGATCATAAAACTGCTGTTCTTAGTCTTGGAGAAAGAAAAACAAAGGGAAGAAGTAGTCAACTCCAAAGAAAGAGGGAAAGTAGAGTTGAGAAACTGTGAAACTATAGGATAGATTTTCTTTTATGTCCAAATTCCAGAGCAAGGTATAAAGCAAATAGTTTCTAGTACTTAAAAAGAAATTAGTAATCATTCAGGAACCAATAGTTATTTACTATATTGACCTCTTCTCATATTACTAGATTAAAAACTCAAGAAAATGTAGTTAGGGAGTTCACCAAAAGTACATTAAACTTTCACAGGTAACCTAGAAATACATAGTGTGGTATCATACTTAAGGGGTCTCTGAATCTACAATGAGTATCTGTTATGTGCCTTGCACAGAGAAGGTTCTCAGTAAATATTTTTTGATTGAATGAATGATTAGCCTTTACCAGTTTCCCCGGGCAGTAAATTCTCTAATTATTTTTTATGTGTCTGTCACTCCCACTAGAATATCACAAAATCCTTCAGCTAAAGTCTTACTCATCTTTTGTCCTCAGGGCCTAACACTGTGCCTAAAACATGGTGCTCAATTAGTGCTTCTGAATTAAAACAAAAACAAAAACAAACAAACAAACAAAAAAACCCCTCAAATCCAGAATAGATATACCCAACAATCAGAAGGTTGGGATGAAAGTACTAAACTCTTTTTTTTTTCTTAAGACTTATTTATTTATTTGAAAGACAGAGAAAGCCAGTGAGCAGGGGGAAGGGAGAGAGAATCCCAACCAGACTGCCCACACTGAGCATAGAGCCTAACGTGGGGCTCAATCCCACAAACCTGAGATCAAGACCTGAGCCGAAATCAAGAGGTGGATGCTTAACCAACTGAGCCACCGAGGTGCCACAAGTACTAAATCCTTTGTATAAACAATAACATGATCATACTACCTTTCAAAAGGAAATATAATTTCCTGGATGAATAAAAAGCCCATCTCAGACCACATCTGGAGCTGTTGTAGGCAAAGAGATTATCTTCTTTCTACAAAAACATGGCATTTAATTGCCATTCTGTACCATACTTCCATCCAGATTTCTTTTCATTTTTCCTCTTAAAAAAACTCACTATCCTTATATGGAACCAGAAAAGACCTCGAATAGCCAAAGGAATATTGAAAAAGAAAGCCAAAGTTGGTGGCATCACAATTCCAGACTTCAAGCTGTACTACAAAGCTGTCATCATCAAGACAGTATGGTACTGGCACAAAAACAGACACATAGATCAATGGAACAGAATAGAGAGCCCAGAAATAGACCCTCAACTCTATGGTCAACTAATATTCGACAAAGCAGGAAAGAATATCCAATGGAAAAAAGACAGCCTCTTCAACAAATGGTGTTGGGAAAATTGGACAACCACATGCAGAAAAATGAAGTTGGACCATTTCCTTACACCACACACGAAAATAGACTCAAAATGGATGAAGGACCTCAACATGAGAAAGGAATCTATCAAAATCCTTGAGGAGAACACAGGCAGCAACCTCTTCGACCTCAGCTGCAGCAACTTCTTCCTAGGAACAACGCCAAAGGCAAGGGAAGCAAGGGAAAAAAATGAACTATTGGGACTTCATCAAGATCAAAAGCTTTTGCACAGCAAA
>ML111305.1:0-49515 GCA_003697995.1 Taxidea taxus jeffersonii
CTCAAGGGGACACATTTAGACAGAGACGCCTCCTCTAGCCACACCACGGAGAAGACAGAGGCCGAGTGGGAGCGTGTCGTCCACCCCACCTACAGGTTACAGGCAAACACCCCTCCGTGGCCAAGGTGGTATCAAGGAAGCCAGCCAAAACAGGTTTAAACAGATGACTAAAACCTTGTAAACCTTGCAACACGGTCCTCAAAATGCTCTGCTTTCCATCAATAATCATTCGTTGTGCCAGGAAGTGGGAAGATCTCAACGTCCCTGACACCAACACGGAGAACAGGGGTGCTGGAGACTCGGCTCAGGGAACCATCACAAACACAGCTGAAATGAAGGAAAGGCCAGGAAGCTTCAGCAAACGAGGGAAAATCCTTAGGGAAGAAATAGGAGATATTTGGAACCAAATGAACAGTTTAGAACAAACTATCTGAGTAACAAAGCACATGAGGCAGTGTGAGTGGACAGTCCCGGAGTCGGGATTGAGGAGTCCAACTCCAGTCCCTGCTGTGAAAATCCAAAAGAAGAAACCGATGCATAAGGCCACTCACCTTTAAATTCCATAGAAATGAATTTCTAGGAACGTATTGTGCAAACCCCCACAGTGGGAGAAGTTTCTCTGATTCTCCTCCCAAAGGGAAGCCTGTTACTCTGCGATGGGATCTCCGCAGAGCGGCTGGTCCCATTCCTGCGAGCTGCAGACATGGCATCAGGGGCCTTCCACACTGTGTCCGCACTCTCCACCCCCAGAACTTCATCCCACATCTCTGATTCTTGCAACAATGCATTTAGGAGCTGGGAGCATGCAGGCCGAACAAGACGCATGCCTCGCCTTACTCTTCTGACCCCTTTCTGGGAGTCCAGAATAAGCCCGCTCGTACTCAGCCAGCACTGACGGGAACATGAGTCCCCCTCCTCGACAGCTGCTGGGGTCTCGGCTTCCGTGCGGTAAGACCTCACGTACGCTGGAGCTCCGGGCTTGGAAAGCGTCTTCCGCAGGACTGTCCCATTTCACTGCCGCGGACGCCCGGGGACTGAGGAGAGGTGGACGGGTGCTCGCACAGACACACTGTGGCAGACTGTCGGGATTGCAACTCGGTGTGCCGGCCGCTGGTTAGCCACACGTCCAGCCAAGGTCAGATCCAGCCCAGAAAGTCATTTTGGGTTTGGGCTGTGCCCTTTCCAGATTTCCATGCTCCCTTCCAGGACTTTCGACAAGCAAGCAGCCCACTTTCTGCCCCTGCCTTGACCTGCGACCTTACAGCCTCACCTGGAGGGGTCTTCCTGCCCTGTACAAGCACCTCGTTCTTCCTCACTCCGTCACATGCACATGCTGTGTCACCTGCTTTCATACCTGCTTCCTGTCCTCTTGAACTCTCTCTCAGAAATCAGGCTCAAATGCTATGTCCTTCCAAGCCTTCCAGAACCCTCCATCTGAATTGCTAAAGCAAATAGTACTGAGGGACTCAACATGGCCGTGATTTAAAAATGGATGGTGAGGTGTTTTGTTATTTTTTCACCATGCATTTCTATCTTGTTTCTGAGAATCGATCCTAAACTTTTTCTCAGTAGGAATGTTCCGCATTTTCTTTGAATTTTCAAAGACCGCAATATACAATGTATAATGTATAATTTACCATAAAGGAGCAGAGGAGGCGCTCAATAAATCTTCACTGATTTTATTTAACATGGAAATGAGATTTTTCTCACTGAAAATAGAATTTCCTAATAAGATGCTAGCGTACTTTGATTTTTTTTTTAAGATTTTATTTATTTATCTAACAGAGAAAGACCCAGCGAGAGCGGGAACACAAGCAGGGGGAGCGGGAGAGGGAGATGCAGGCTTCCCTTGAGTGGGGAGCCCGATGCAGGGCTCGATCCCAGGACCCTGAGCCAAAGGCAGATGCTTGATGACTGAGCTCCCCAGGGGACCCCTACGCTTTGATTTTAAAAATACATCTCTTCTACAACTTTCTGAGAACAGGTGACAACTCGATGCAGTTATCTAAAAGACAAAAACTCGCCTCTTTTCAAAAGTGGACCAATCTAAAATGTAGGCAGAAATAACCTTTGTTCCCCAAATGCCACCATGAGAAATCCAGCCGTAGGTAACCTGGCGCACGGTTGGTGTAGCTTGGATGTTTCTAGTAGACGGTTCTCAGCAAATTGAGAAGTAAGACAATGGAGACTCACAGACCAAAATGTCCCCTTTTCTGCCAATAAAGGCAATTTGGAGGATGAAGCTTAACCAGGGGCCTACGGAGTCCCCATGGCCCCTGAACCAGCTCCCACTGTTCTTCCCGCTGTGAACAGCCAGGTGAGGCGAGGAGCTTTGCAAATGGCACAGGTACTGGGGAGGGGGCCCGAGGGGCTGGGAGCAGTCACAGGTGTCGTCCGTGGCAGAGCAGCTGGGAAGGCGCCACACTACACCTTCTCTCCCGGGAAGGAAAGGCCTCTGGAAGCCAGTGGGGTCTGGATGGAAGCACAGCCATGGACAGGTTCTGGGGCTCAGGGAGCGACTCATGGGCGGATGACGCTCGGCTGTGGCTGTGTCACCACGCAGCCCCCATGGCCCGTGTTCTCAGGGACCCACCAGAGCCAGCCTGGGGCACTGGGGAGAGGCTGGCTTCCCCGCCGCCCTTCTCTGCCCTCTTTGAAGCTCCCATCTGTGCGCGCTGCGGGCTCCCCCGGCTGCGGGCCCCGCTCTCCGTCTGATGCGTTTTCAGCATGGCTGCACCTCCTGTGCACTTGGAACGGACTGGATCGGGGGGTCACAGCTAATGGAAGGGAACGCGACTGAGCGCAGAGCAACAGCAGCCCTGAGAGCTTGTCTCTGCCACCCGAACTGAACATTCCCAAATTTGAAACACAGGGAAAACCATATCCTGCCGCAGATAAGGACAATTTGCGTGTCTCATAAGGTTTTTCTCTTATGAGAAAAACCAAGTCATAAACACCGGTTTCCACGGCAAACGTAGCCTTCGCGTCATCGGAGAGCTCTGGAGGGAGAAAGAAGGGACTCATCGCAGAATTTCTAGATATACCTTCTTCACGTAGAGGCCCCTGGAGATAACACAACTCTGTGATACAATGTGAAGCGATACAAGTGTGGATGTAAGAGAGAAACCCGTTCTCCCGTCTACGCGTCCACCAGGGACGTCGCTGGCCCCGCCCGCTGCTCGCAGAGCTCCAAGCCCGCGGCGCACTCTGCGCCCTCCCGGCGGACGAGGCAGCCCGGCTGGCGACCTCCCATGCAGGCTCTGGTTCAGGAAGGCGCGCTTCGAAGCCCAGCTCAGGCACTCACGAGGTGCGAACGTGACGCACGGGGCTCTTTAGACAGTAAGCGGGAACCACGCGGGAACCACGGAACCTCTCTGGAGCCAGCAGACGCCCTCCCGTGCCCTTACTTCACCAGCTGGGGTCAAGGATGTGTGACGGGGCACGCGTGCCCGGGCTCCATGGGCTGCTGTGTGGAAGCAACCCCGTCGCTTCCCCGGGGCCTGCCCTTGTAAACCGCACTCTGTTCTTGCCGCACTCATTGCTTCCCGAAGGTTAAACACAAACAGTTTACACAAATGTAAAAATAAGACACGGACACGCTCCCCGTGGTCACCTCTTCTTAGCAGCAAGAGAAAGAACGGCGTCTCTTCCTCCTTGAAGCCCAGAGTCCTCGATCTCGGCACAGGGAGGAGGGAGAAGGCTCAGGTCCAGCGGGCCGAGGGTGACAGGTCCGGGAAGCCTGAGACACCGTCCCGGGGAAGGGTCTTCCCAGGATGGCTGGGCCGGGTCATCTTCCGTCTCCCCTGCGTGGCCATGAGCCTCTCCCTCCTAGAAGGGAGATGCCAGTGTGGAGATAGGCAGGAAGAGCCACTAACGCCCTTGGGAGATCCCAGCACTCAGGTCGGGGTAGGTTTTCCTTGCAAGAGTTTCTTGTGTCAGCATTTGGCATTTTGTTGTTTCCAAGTATTTCCGAGCCCAGCCAGGTTTCTCAGTCTTGCGTGCCTGCTGCATCTGGAAGAGCTTCTCCTGCCCTCTTTGGAGTGACCAGGAACGGGTGTGCGTGGGTCTCATTGCATTTTGCTCGGCAGGGTTCCCGGGGAGCGACTCTCCAAGGGGCACACGCGCCAGACCTTCCCCTGGCGCGGAGGCTAAGTGGGGCTGAGACTCCCCGGCCGCAGCCCAACTCCTGGGTGCATGCGGTCGGTTCCTTGCACGTAGGAGCTCAATGGTCTGCGAGGAGGGACAGTGAATGTAAGGGCTTGGTACAAGTGACAGGTGTCCTCGGGTGGATTTCCCTTTTCCTCGTGCCCCCTCCAGACCCTCCAATGTCCTGTGGCCTGGATGGCTGCTCGTCCAGATTTGTGGAACCTTAAATAGAGATCTTACAGGGAATCTTCAAAAGATAAATGCAAACAAATGTAAAACACAGACAGACGTGCCAGCTCGGCTGTGGTAAGAAAAAACGGACTGGCGTCTGCCTCTCACAGTCCCAGGGGCTGGAGACCAACACGGCCCCACCGTGTCCTCACACGGAAGGGACAGGGAGGGGGCAAAGGCTCGGGTCTCTTTTTAGAAGGACACACTTGCTAATCACCATGCCCTCATCCAAACCTAATTACCTCTCACCCCCCACCCCCCACCCCCGCCCCACTTAATACCAGCACATTCGGGATGAGGACTTCCGCAGGTGAAGCTGGGGACGCAGACCGTCATCAATGACACACAGACGCTTGATGGTAATTTTGGCTGAAGAGATAGCAGGGCAAAAGAAATCAGCTCTTCCTCATAATCACACCTTTAATAAGCTGCCCTTGAGCTGATCCTGGGAATGTTTCTGTCCCGGCTGGGGTGCTGTGCGAAGGGTCTTAAACTCACGTCCCCTAAATTCTCCCACGCACGTGAGAGGCTGGGAGTAGCTCTCGGCAAGCGGCTCCGGACCGCGCCTCTGCCAGTGGGGGCCGGAGAGGCTGCTTCTGCTGCCTCCGTCCTCAGCCGACACTTCTGTAAAGTTACCCCAAGGAGACGAGGGGAGTCTGATGGGGGGCAGGGCACCTGTCTGGCGGGACAGACCGCAGGGACAGCCGCGCGCCCCCGACGCCGACCTCCTCTCGAGAACGTCCACGTCTTCACACCCCGATGCCTCTTAGAGTTTGTTCAAAAACATTTCTCCTCTTAGGAAAGAGATACCAGAGTTTCAGTGAATAATCACGATTTAGCTTCCAAATTATCAAAAAGATGGGTGGAAAGGAAAGAGGCCAGGAGAAAGGGATGGGGCGTCCTCGGCAGGGGAAGTGACCACGTTCTGCGCCGCAGACCATCAGGACGCAGCCATCAGGAGCTCAACGGCCGTGAGGATCTGCCGGCCTCCTCCTCCACACGCCCAGCTCCCCGGATGGCTCCGAGGGCAGGCGGTTGCCATGGCAACAGCGGGGCTCCAGACCCCATGAGAGCAGGTACTGGCTGTGGAGCCAGGTGGAAACTCCATCATCCTGCAGTTGGGTGGCAGGACGCGTCCTGTGGGAAGCCGGCTCGAACCCTGCCAAGGTGCCTGTCTGCTCTGTAAGACTCGTGTCTTCTCCGCTTGTCCGACACGGACCCGTGCACATTACAGAGTGCAAGGCCGGAAAGTCTGAGCTGAGTCCGGGTCACCACTGCCAGCTTGACCGGCGAGTGGTTGACCCTTCTGCATCTAAAAAGGGGAGGTCGGGACGTCTCTGCCTCCCGGACGGACGCCCCCGGGAGGACCTTCTCACCACCCAGACACACTGGCACGCAGGGAGCAGGCATACAACTCTGTCATAGGCAAAGGCGACACATTACTTCTTCAAAAACAAAACAAGCCAACAGGCAACAACAACAAAAAATCACTTCTGGGTCATTTGGAAGGTTCCTATGGTGAGGAGCCGCCTACCGAAGGCAGAGACACACGGAAAACCAAGGGCCCAGGGGGACAGGCCCACGCAGACATGTCCTCTCCCCCGGGACCTCCCTCCTTCCTCCTGCTCACATGCCAACCTCACTCGCCCACGGCCTCCATAAAGCTCCAACCACGTCCTTCTAAGGGCCTACCTAGCCAGAGGGAGCCATTTTGCAGTAAACGTAGACTGACCCTGCCCCTCCCAGAGGAATTTACTTAAAAACAAGTCCGGGAAACCAGTCCCAGGGAGCAAAGCCCAGACACAAGGGCGGGTCAGGCCAGTGGAGACATCGGATCAGTGGCGCGCATGTATCTACGAGGGTAAATTGAAATCTCATTGGCCAGCTGTGTGTAGCCGGGCTCAACCACGCGGCTTTTCCTCTATAAAAGTTAGTCTGTAAGGCAGAGAGGGGTCGCCTCTTTGTAAGAGACAGCCAGACCGGTCGGTTTGATTCTCGATGCTTGGCGCGAAATAAAGCTTTGCTTGACCTTCGCTTTATATCAGTCTCGTTGCTTTGATTACGGACCTTTCGGTCCTAAAACCCCACCCCAATGTGACTTGCTTTATCAAATTCTCCTTCTGACTAGGAGCACCCCCACGTTCCCTGTGGCCCCTGGCCTGCCTGCTGACTACCGACAGTCCCCTGTTGACATCTCACTCTGGACTGGAGGTAATCCATCCAGTTCCTCTGTTCAGGCTGTGCCAGAGCCACCAACAAAGCCAGTCTGGAGACCTGCCCAATGCACCAACCTCAGGACTTCTCAGCTGTGGCTCTGTGTCCCCCGTTCCTCCAGGCGGGTCTTGGGACTCTGGCTGGTTGACAAGAGGTTCTGTGCCTGCTACCCTGCCCCTCCCATCTGAACCACGAGGACGGATAGAGTCAGCTTATTCTGGGGCAGGGACCACCAACCCCCTTTCCTGCACGTCACTCAGCAGGATGGGCACAGGTTTGCCAGCAACACTGGTGCACGGATCATAGAAATAGGAGCAGCCTCGGAAAGTTCAACAGAGTCACGTTATGAGCAATGTAACCAAGACGTCAACGGTGTTGCCATTCGGGATTCTCAGGCTCCATGTCCCAAGATTAACCCATTGTTAACAGACTTTGAAATTGTGATGATTCTGGACCCTCTGACGGGGAGAATGTGGAGGAAGAGGAGAGAGATCACCGGGATGCCCCAGCCATGGGGCCTGTGCTCCTGCAGCTCCTCAGTTCCCAAATCTCGGTGAGTCAGGAGCCCCTCGTGTAGCCTGGGATCTGGGAGGGATGGTCCTCTAGAAAAGCTCTCGGACTGGAAGCAGCCTTTGAAATTCTAGGCCTTCACAAGAAGAAGAACCATGAGTCTGGGCATTGAGAGGGACTGGAGGTCAGGTGTCAGTTAGTAGTTACGAAAATCATAATAAAATACTTAAATCAGATTTAGACGACCACATGCACTACTATGCCAAGATTCACCAGCATTTGACCCTGGTCAACAGAGAAATAAATAATGCCATATTTGACCTGCCATCTTCTAAAGAGCTCAAGATAAAACTGGGAGATGAGGGCGCCTGGGTGGCTCAGGTGGTTAAGCGGCTGCCTTCGGTTCAGGTCATGATCCTGGGGTCCTGGGATCGAGTCCCACATCGGGCTCCCTGCTAGGCAGGGAGTCTGCTCTCCCACGGACCTCTCTCTTCTCATGCTCTCTCTCATTCTCTCTCATTCTCTCTCTCAAATAAATAAATAAAATCTTAAAAAAAAAGGAATCACACAAACTTTATTAAAAAAAACAAAAACAAAAATAAAAACAGGGAGATGAAAAGCGTTCAGAATTTAACTGCTTTATATTTGACTCTCACAAAAATGACCAAACTTTCTATAATGAAAAGACATGGACAAGCCCCAAAACCTAGGTATGGAATCATTCCCATTTCAGAAAGTTCCGGGCATTTCTCCTGGTCACAGAGCAGGCCAGCCCGTCTATGGGCCCCTCGTGAGCAGGACGAGTCCTCCTAAGGGTGGGAAGAGACAAGATTGGAAAATGTCCTACTGTACCTGACGCGTGGGAGCCAGAGGCTGTGGCAGGCTGCCAGCAGGGCCACGATGAGGCCGGGACCCAACAGTCCTTGTGGGAGGAGCAAGAGGTAGACAGCCCAGAGTGGTGGGAACGTTCCCCTGCCTTCCGTCAGGACTGGGGATACCCGAGTCAGGACGGTCACTCTGGGGGCCTTGACTAGTCCCAATGGCCACACAGAGAAGAATCACGTGCTGAAGGAGTGACCCCTCACCCCCAGCCAGCAATGGAATCGGGAAAGTCACATTGGCACGAAATGTCGTTACTGCAGGAGCGGGACGTGGTTTCAGAGGGCTCGGACCCGCATCCTTGGTCCAGGAAGACACAGCACTTGCCAAAACAGAAAGTGTTCATGAGATGGGGGAGGTCCACGTGGTAAAGGATTATAAAAAATGTGTGAGAGCATGAAAATGTGGCCACAAAACCACAAATCTCAGTGGATATAAACATAAAACAGCGACGATCAGAAGTCAGTGAGGAGAAGCAGAAGGGAATACACTAAAATCTGTCTGGATGAGGAAATACTGCGATTGCAAATGAGAAGGGCTCACAGAGAAAAATAAGGAAAATTTTTCACAGGAAAAAAATAAGGAAAACAAGCAAATCTCCTAATCTTATCTTGATATAGCTATTGAAACTGTCAAGTCTAAGACTATTAAATTAGAGAAATAGTGACGAGACGATGACATGGAAACAAGCATTCGGATGGCACTCGCGTGGGCAGCGCTACATTGACCTCAGTGTTGTGAAGTGGCGCGTGCGCAGGGGGACGTTTGAGAACCTCGGCGAGGCGTGGGCGTGTGTGAGTGTGGAACCGTCCAAGGTGAAGCCACGGAGCGGGGCAAAGACGCCGGTCACGTTGATTGATAAGGGAAATGGCTAATAACGAAGGTAAAATTTATTAGCGTTTGTGCACCAGAATACAACCTGGTCTAAACAATGATCCCAGTGAATGAAGAATTGACGAAATCACGGCCGGTGAGGTTCATGTTCACGGCTCCGGGAGAGGGAAAACAGGTGAAGTGAGACGGGGCTAGTGGAAAGACACGGCACACACATGTGCCCACCGCACAACTTTCTATTCTGTCTGGATGTTGGGAACATCTCCTCCTTCACAATAAAGATTAAGTAAATATGTGAAAAGATCACCTGCAGGCTGGGAGAAAATATTTACATATTTACCTACCTAATAAAGGTATTTTATACATACATAAGGGATTTTATAACTAAAAGATAAGACAACAAACTACACGTAAGTGGGCCAAAGATTTGAACAAATTACCAAAGAAGATATGTGACCCCCCAGTATGACAGGGTCACCAATGCCATTGGACGGAGACCTGACGGCTGCACGGACAGCCCACAGCAGTGCCAACGGGGCTCGAGGACACGTGATGCAAGTGGAAATGCATCATGTCTAGTGGGAACAGAGAAAAGAAAAGAAGGAAAAGATTTGTGGTTTCTTGAGATGTGACACGCACTTACCGTACGATACCACAATCCCAAGCTTGACATTTGCTAGAGAAATGGAGCACACGTACACACCTAGTGTGCAAATGTTTGCATTTGCTAGAGAAATGGAGCACACGTACACACCTAGTGTGCAAATGTTTGCAGTAGCTTTGCTCTGAATACTTAAAAGCAAAGTACAGGGCGCCTGGGTGGTTCGGTGGGTGAGGTTCTGCCTTCGGCTCAGGTCATGATCCTGGAGTCCCTGGACCAAGTCCCGTATCAGGCTCCTTGCTTGGCTGGGAGCCTATTTCTCCCTCTGCCCTTCCCCCTACTTGTGCTCTCCCTATGTCTCTGACAAATGAATAAATAAAATCTTTAAAGAAACAACAAGGTGAAACCAGACCTGCAGGTGAATAAGCACTTTCTGGGGTGTCCAAAGTGAAACCAGACCTGCAGGTGAATAAGCACTTTCTGGGGTATCCAAAGTAAAACCAGACCTGCAGGTGAATAAGCACTTTCTGGGGTGTCCAAAGTGAAACCAGACCTGCAGGTGAATAAGCACTTTCTGGGGTGTCCAAAGTGAAACCAGACCTGCAGGTGAATAAGCACTTTCTGGGGTGTCCACCCACGATGCGATGCTTCCCAGCACCCGGGAGACCTGAGGGGTCTCGAGAGCATGAAGTGAAGTGAAGCAGTCGGAGACGAAGACAAAGTGCCACTTGTTGCCTGTCCGTGTATCTAAGAGGCACAGAGAGAGAATCGTAAGCAGGCTGCACGCCCAGCGTGAGCCCCACTCGGGGCTCGATCTCCTGACCCTGAGATCCGACCCGAGCCAAACTCAACCAGCAGAGCCACACCCGTGCCCTCGGGCTTCTTTCTCTGTGGGATTTTAGATCAGCCTAGGTGAGCAGGACAGCAAAGGGACTGGTTTTCGGGGTAGGGCGAAGGACGAGGGATTGGGTTGGTGGAAACGGGCTCCCGGTCCTGGTGCCGCCTACGCGCCGCACGTCTGTGTCAACCCTCCTCAGCCCATGGACTTAAAAATGGGCATTTTTGTCATATGCAAATTACATCTTACCTGACCTGACACGAATGTGACATGAATACATATTATGTACGTTCTATACAATGCCTTTAATTATCCTAAAGATTCTATTTATTTACTTGACAGACAGAGATCACAGCAGGCAGAGGCAGCAGAGGGAGGGGGAAGCAGGCTCCCCGCCGAGCAGAGAGCCCGACACGGGGCCCGATCCCAGGACCCTGGGATCACGACCCAAGCCGAAGGCAGAGGCTTTAACCCCCTGAGCCACGTTCTATACAATGTCTTTAATTATCCTAATTATCCTTACCATTTCATGTCATAAACCCCAAAATTACTTTTCTAAGAAAATACATATGCTTTGTCTTCAGGGTACATACACACCTGTGCCACCGTCAGCCATTTGAGAAATGCTGCACCAAGGCCTAATAAGATCAAGAGCAAGCTGGGAGCGTCACGCACGGCCAGTACTTAGTGCCGATTCCCAAAACCCGAACTAATGTACATGTGTTAGGGACAAACAAGCCAGAGACACAGCCGATGGCAGTGGAAGGAGGCCACTGTGTGCGGCTGCTAGGATTCCTACCGATAAGCCTGCGGAGCCAATTAAGGCGACATTAAAACGAGGAGCCCAGGAGCACGTCCACGTACAGGATGCAAGCTAACACCCCACGCACAATGACTAGTGGACGGAGGTCCACACTGGGAGGCCAGACCCGGCTCTTCTGCATCTCAGATGAGCTGAATTTAAGGTGGGTTTTGGAAGTGAGATCACGTCTGACGGGCCAGGGCCAGTGACAAGTCACCTCCAGAGTGCAAGGCTTCCCCCTGGGAGCATCGCTGGGACAGATGGGCCCTGGCACATGTTTATGGGAGGGGGAGGGTGCTTGCAGAGCCACTTTCCCTCTTTCTTGCTAACCCCTGGATGAGCAGGTGGGCCCGAGCCCTGCGGTGGCCCTCATGCGCAGGAAACCCACCGCCTGACTGTGGAGGCAGGCAAAGCCCCGGGCGGGGCTGGGCTTGCCATTGCAGAGAAGGAACAGCGTCTGATGAGAGGGCGCTGCCTCCTCAGGGTGCCAGGCTCTCTCTTCCTGCCTCTGGGAGCAGGTGCACCGAGCGAGCCCTCGTCCGCCCACATGCTTTCTGCAGGGGAGTATTTTCTTCCTCGAGCACTGATCAAGTTTGCAAAGAATTATTTTAATAGGCAAAGGGCAGCGTTCTCTCTCTTGAGTCCCAGAGCTTCAGCAGGACGTGAATTCATGTACCGAAGGCAAGCGCAGGGCAGTGGCTGCTAGGACGGTGGGGCCCGTAAGTACCAGTGCCGTCCCGTGGGTCTCTCATTACGGAAGCTGGCTGTCGGATGGCTCTGTCGGCAGGTCCCTTCCGCTCGCCGCAGTGGACAGCTCACCCATGTCCTGCACGGGGCTGGATTAAGAATGAAGTTGGATTTCGGGGTTTCCTGGCTGAGATTCTGGGTCACGTGACTAAGCCACATACAGAAATCTCATTTATGAAACTGACAAACTGATTGAAATAAATAAATAATGAGAAAACTCTCAGAGGCCTGGGTCAGTAGCTCTGTTCCACTAGAAAGGAAATTGCGGGAGGAAATGCAAAGCTCCCTTGACCCGAAGCAGAGATTTGTCATTATTTTCAGCCCGGCTGTGAAAGAGGCAGGAGGAGTGTGGCAGGCCTGCACCCGAGGTCCTGGCAGAGACCCCTCGCCAGGCAACACTGATGAGGGGCATCCTCCGAGCACAGCAGGCCCAGCCGCGGAGACGCCGTGGACAGGCCGTGTGGTTGGCCACAGGTTGGCCACCGCGCCCGGCCCAGCGCACGCGCACCTGCACCAGCACCACGCCCTCCGCGCGGCCGGCACCCAGCCCCTCACCACCTGACCAGAGGCTTCTCTGGCCGCTGCATGCAGACACAGCTCTGCACTCAAGCCTTCTGATCAGAGCGACGCTTGCTGCTAGAAGGCCAAGGCCACTGGGAAGTGCTTCCTCCAACTCGAGAGCCCCGACTTGTCCCTTGAGGTGCATCTCCTCCTGGAGTGTCAGCTCCTGCACAAGCGGAGAGACTGATGTCTGCGCGTCCTTGAGGCGTGCCGGTCCGTTTGACCCTCTGCCGCACCACCACTCGGCTTGTCCGGGCAGGGATGTAGGCAGTGGGGGGCAGCCCTCGCAGGCCACAGCCCCGCGCCCACTCCGACCTCACAGGACGGGCGTTCTCGCTGCCCTCACTTGACGGGAAGGTGAAGCTTCCTCCTCCCCCTTCGGAGGTTTCACTCACTGGACCTGGGGCAGGCCGTAAGCATGAAGGTCAGCCACAGGGACCACCCAGCCCTCGGGCCTGGGACAGTCCTGCCCTCCCCCTGGGGCCATGCCCCACCGGGCTGGGGATTCTTTTTTTTTTTTTAAGATTTTATTTATTTATTTGACGGACAGAGATCACAAGTAGGTAGAGACAGGCAGAGAGAGAGAGAGGAGGAAACAGGCTCCCTGCTGAGCAGAGAGCCCGATGCGGGGCTCGATCCCAGGACCCTGAGACCACGACCCGAGCCAAAGGCAGAGGCTTAACCCACTGAGCCACCCAGGCGCCCCTGGGCTGGGGGTTCTTGAGGGATGCTCTGGAGAACCCCAGAGGAAAACTAGGTGAGTGTCCCTAACCCTTGAGAGACCGAGTGACATCCCGAAAGCAAGCATTCAAAACCTCTGGGGTGAAGCCCAGGCCCTGTATTTATAAGAACCAACAGTGAGTCCTATAGAAATTCGCATCTGGGAACGTGAAGCAACTGCCTTTGGCCCCGAACTCTCTCACCTGGTTTAATGTTGGTGCTGGCCCTTCCCCAGCTGGCTCCGTGTCTCCTTGGGTCAGCTGCACATTGCCATCGCTCAAGGAGCTCCAAGAAGGGTGGGAGGCCTGCTCCCCCCAGCACAGATTCTGGGGTGACCGGCCTGCAATGTGGGAAGGCCTGCAGCTGGGTCTCGGAGCAGCCAAGGCGAGAATGCCGATGGGATGTTGTTTATCCTCAGCCGGTCGTGGGTTTATGCACTCACGCAAGTTTCATCTCTTCCTATTTTGTTTAGAGTTTTTTTTTTTCAAATGCTGTGAATTATAGCTCACGCTTTTGGCCACCAGTAGATAGAATCATAATCTCCCATGTAACTTGCCAAAGCATGGAGCATGAACGTATTTTCGAATACTAGAGTATATCTGCCTTCCAGTGAAACTTGCTGTGTGATCCGTCCCAGGAGGAGGCAGGGAGCCGGGTGACCGCGTGTCCTACGTCCAGAAGCTCCCCTCCGGGTGCCCTGTCTCCCTATGGCAGCATAGTGGACGCGGATCCACCAGTTTCTGAATTCCAGAGGGGACAAGAGCTCTTTCTTCAAAGCCCGTTGAGGAGATTAAGTGAAGCACTATAAGGAGTTTGGGTCAGTGCCGGGCACATAGCAGGACCCAGGAAATGGCACTGTGGTCCCCGTCCCCATCGAATGCTGTGTTTCTCCTAGAAATCCACACCAGGCAGGTTTCCCCTCACATTCCACGAAGGCTCTTTGGTCTGGTGCCTGCTCTCCCGGGATCTCACCCTGCCCTCCACCCTGACCCGCAGGTGCTCTGACACCCCCACGGGCCCGTCAGGTGGGAGACGGGTCCTGGGGCAGTCTGTGGGGAGCGCGGGCAGGGACAGGGACGTGCGTATACCAGCCTGCCACAGCTCCACACAGCCACGCTGGCGGACATCCGTGGCTCAGGGGCGAGTTCACGGCCAAGGGGAGCCACAGCTGAAAATGCACGGGGTAGACAAGACAGGGCAGACGCTTCCACTCCGGGGATGAACGGAGAAAACCAGTAGCTTTGTGCAGAGGCCCGGAGAGGGCTCTGTGGTTCACCCCCCCAGAGTAAGCCGCATTGTGTGACTCGAAGGAGTTTAATTTGCTGCACTTCACTGCCGTTATGAGGAGCATTATTTTCTTCTATTTTAAAGGACTTTTACAGTCCATTTAGGATGAGGACATTTCAGCATGTCTGTTCTCCTTGCCACCTTCATGCACAGGGAGGCTCCTTAGGAACCAGGAAAATGCAGCGGAGTCATTTTGGGGGGAATGTTCCTGCTGCCACCTGCTCACCGCATCTGTCACCAGCCTGTCGGGTGAAGGCCACAGGGGGACAGTGTGTGCCAAGGAAGAGCCAGACGTGTAAGGCAGGACAGCCTAGAATTTCAGCGGCTTACAGTGTACGTGAAATGATGAAAACCGCCTATGTCTATGTTAGCAATAAAGAGATTGTCACATAATGAATAGATATTGTACTTACTTTTGTTAATTAAGTCACACATATACTTACGTATTTCATGCAACGGGCAACTGATTCTTTGTAAGAACTAAAATTCGCAATTTCGACTTGTTTAAACCACAAGAAATATGGTACAATTGTTTTCATGCATTGCTAGGTAACATCTAGAAATATCCGTGGCCTGCATGAACGTTCCTAGTAGCACAATGCTGCGTGTTCATAAGGCTAGATGTTCTTCGGTGAAACAGTTTTCCAGGTAATCACGGTTCGGGCAGGAACCGGTTGCCTGTTCCGCTCAGACATGAGGGCTGTCCTCTGCGCACGCCGGGTCTCACTCTTCGTCAGAAACAAAGCACTCTCTAGCATTGAAGGTTGAAACCTCAGGTGATTCTCAGGATGCTTGCCCGTGAGATACTGGTCTCTGGTCTTTCCCACACGCTGAGAATTGAATTTCTCGGGTCCGCAGGGGAGAAAACATTCCCATCGTGTCAGGAAGCAGGTGGAGTCCCGCTCCCGACGACGTTCCCACCCACTCGTGTCCCGTGCGTGCGGGAACAGAGGCTCTGGGTCGACGCGGTCCCGTTGCAGAGGAATGCGAACGGGCTGAGAAGGGACATGTCTGGGGGGAGTGTGAGAAATTCGGTTTCTCCCTCGTGAACTGGAGGTGACCCAGGCTACCACGACTTCACATCCCTGCCTCAAAAGTCGTTCCTTTGAATCCACTAGACGTAAAGCAGTGAGTCATTTCTTTTTTTTTTTTCCTAAAGATTTTATTTATTTATTTATTTATTTGACAGACAGAGATCACAAGTAGGCAGAGGGGTGGGGGGAAGCAGGCTCCCCGCCCAGCAGAGTCCGATTCGGGGCTCGATCCCAGGACCCTGAGACCATGACCTGAGCCGAAGGCAGAGGCTTAACCCGCTGAGCCACCCAGGTGCTCTGGCTGAGCCATTTCTGTTCGGCCTCTTCAATCTGCCTTCCCGTTCCATGCCTGGGAGGTGATCGGGATCTGCCAACAATGGCCCATCCCGAGTGGTTTTCTTGCTCGTAACATGTCAGTCATTTCACAGGAGATGTAACAGCTGCTTAGCCCATGGCTTTAGGTAAGTAAACGATGGCCTTGAAGTGGAATAGTGACGGTTTTCATATGGAGAGTTAGAACTGTTGAATACGCTCGTGTCCTGGAAGACACTAGTTGATTCCCAAGGAAGGGGTAGATGTGGTAAGTGTTTGTGAAACAGAAGCACGGAGACAGCGAACCCGAGAAGAACGGGCCTATCCTGGAAGATCAGCCCTTGGCCTGCTTTCTGCCCCAGTGCTTTTAGAGATGCACTCCTCCCTCCCTCCGACCCTACTCTCCTCCCAGGACATTCCCCAGGAGCGCGAGGCAGCGTCCTTCAAGGTCAGTGGATGCTTACCAGCACCTGCCCCTATACGGCGTCACTGGAGATGCAGGGAGCACCCCTCGGTGGTCCTAGAACCCAAGGTCCTTCTAGGGACAAAGCAGACATAGGGTTTCTTCCCGCAGGGTCTCCACACAGCTGCCTGGTCCGGAAGTGGCCGCAGACCGCTGGAACAGCTGCGCCTCACGCTTGCCTTGCCGCCACGGCTCCTGCGTTCATGGCTTCGAGGCCTCATGCTTCTGCGGTCTGCGGACTCCGTCCCTTTCCCCATTCCTCCCCACGCGTGTTCCTACAGATGCGGCGTGCCCTAAGCATCATGACTGCAGAAAAATCAGTGGGGGTTATAGTTGCCATGCATGGCCTCCAAAGTAAGATTAGCACACATCCTTCTGGCAGCTGGGAAATTCACCCTCTGTGTGCTCAGGTAGGACTATTCTCAAAAAGTCCTAGCCCCACTGACCTGCCATCTCTTGCATCTAGCAGAACTCCCTCCTGCACTAATCCATTTCCTTTGCCATAGGCCCAAGTGTCTCCACAAAGTCGGGGCCATTGCTGACTCGGGGTCCTCAGACTCAGCCGCCCCAGCTTCCCTCCTCAGCCTGTTCTTCCCAATACCGCCACAGCGGTGGTTTCTGGACTCTGCCGCCCCGCCCGGTGTCCTCCCGCACCTGCTCCTAGGCCCTCCCCTCTTAATTCCCAAATCGTGGACCCGATGTCTGTACTAAAGAGTAATGTTAAGAGTAATGTCAGTCCCCCTGGTCCCCTCCACACCAGCACCCCAGACACAGCACAGCCAATGCTACATGAGCACCCTGAGAGGTGAGGAGAAGACAGGCAGCTGGGGGGCCGCAGAGCACCAGGAAATGGTGCCTGACAGTAGGATGCCTTTTTCGGAAGGACCCACTGTGCCCCCGTCACGCCGCAGGGACGGGCCAGGGGTTGCAGGCGGGCTGGAGGGGAGCAGTCGCGGTGCAAGCAAGTGAACAGGGGCCTCACTCCAGCAGGTGAAACAGCAAGTTGGAGTGTGGAGTTGACCTTCTCGCCCTTCCTGGGAGCCAGGATTAGCCCTGGTGGGAGACGACACACCTCCTGCCCCAGGAGCCCGTTACTCCTTCCTGGCACCCCGGCTCTGCTCCTCACCTCCAGTGGGCATCCCTTCTCCCCATTACCCACCGCCCCGTCACATCAGGAGTGCTGTCCCCAGTGGAAAACTGCCGGTGCTGGGCTCTCATCCCTCCTGCACCGTCCCCCAAACGTACTGAGGTGTCCCAGATAGCTATTATATTTACCAGGACTTAAGCACTAATCACATTTATTCTTTTTTTAAAGATTTTATGTATTTATTTGACAGACAGAGATCACAAGTAGACAGAGAGGCAGGCAGAGAAAGAGGGAGAGGCAGGCTCCCCGCGGAGCAGAGCCCGATGCGGGGCTCGATCCCAGGACCCTGAGATCATGACCCAAGCCGAAGGCAGAGGCTTTAACCCACTGAGCCACCCGGACGCCCCAAACACGTTTATTCTTATTAGCTCCGTTGCACCACCATGACATTTTCCCATTATGAAATTCCCATTTCTTTTATTTCTTAAAATTCGTTGCATATTTCTTTTCCCTTCACCCCCTCTCTTGCTTACCTCTACTTTCCCACTTAAACCTTCTCCTGAGGAGCCCTCTGACCCTTAAAATGGCTCAATTACCTGATCCCTTATATCTCCCAAAGATACGGCGTCTTTCCCTCCCCGCCCCGTGGTCTTCCTTGCCAGGTTGCTTCCTGGCACGTGGAGAAGATGGTGAATGTGGCCGAAGACCCTGTCAAAATGTCTGTGGAGTACAAAAGAATCACGACTCTTACCACTTCTCTGGCTGGTAGGTAGCTGAGGAGGCTTGTTATGTCATTAGGATGTCTTCCTTTACACAACCCCCTTGATTTTTATTTTTCCTACCAAGGAATTCTCTTTTCACTTTAATAGTGAAAACCCATGAATTTCATTAAAAACAATCATCACGAAATGACCCTAGTCATTTTGCCCCTGGATGGCAAAAACATCCTTTAGTATTACCTTGTAGAAAAGAGCTTCCTAACTTGCATTCAGTGCATTTTCATGGGAGCCTTTCTAGGAATATGATTTTTAACAGCAGCAACTTGAAATCCATCAAAATGTTCAATATTAGAAGAATGGTTAAAATTAATTCCGTTATTCAAATTACAGGAAATGCACAGCAAGCGCCGTGTTAATGTGGGGACTTGCTATGGTCTAGTTCAGAAGGCAAGATCGTGCTATCACTGCAACTAGATAAAAAAAGCACTAAGTGTGGCAAAGACCGGTCATTACCAGACCCGGTAACGAACCAACACTGGTGCGAACATCGCACGCTCCTGTGGGACACGCAGCTCCACGCTCTCCCCACGGCTGCGAACGTTCCTTGAACTGTGCAGGTGATGTCTCCCGAATGCAAAAGAGCCCGTCTGTGGACGTGTGTTAACAGGCTCCCCTGCCTCCCGCCTCTTCTTGGTGGGTTGTCAAGGAGCTTGGCCACCTCGAAGCTGCGTGTGGTCGCCAAACCGCCGGTACCGTAGCAGGGTGTCGCCAGCTCCTGTGAGGAGCCTGACCCTTGCTCCCGTGTGCAAGCCGGGGGCTGCCTCCAACTATTGCGGTGTAGACACGCATGGTGCCACCAGTGGGTGGGGTTCTGACAGCAGCCCCCAGAGCACCTGCTAACCATGCGACAAAGCAAGTGCTGGCTGCACCGGGGAGTCCTGGACCTTTTTTAGGCAATCGCCCTATGGAAGATCTGGTGAGGCCTATGCACGCTCTCTAGGAATAACGTATTTAAGTACATAAACCAGGATGCACAGGGTTACAAAAGAAGCCAATTGTATCGAAATCCAGTTATCTATAGACAAAGAAAAGTAATAGTAACAGATATCGTCAGCACATTACATAATAAGATCGAGCAATGAGCCTTATCCTCCACGACTACCACGAAATTATCTGCAATTTCCATTAGGAACAAAGGGGTAGATGCTGTTTTTAATACTGTGATTTGTTTTCTACTAAAAGGAAAGGCTGGATTTTAGGTTGAAATTAGTAAAAGCAAGAAGACAATTTTTTCCCATCCAAGTTTACAGAGCCCTCCATAGACTCAGGACGGGGTGCTCTGTGGACACCAGGTTGAACATCACTGCCTGCTGAACCACATGTGTGTCATTTCCTGGAGTTCCTTTATGGTTGGCCATAGACTTGTGCTTCCAAGTCTGATGAAGACATGTTCTGAGTAGAAACCTTTGATTGTCCCACCTTTTCCTAGGACACATGCGTGAGTCCTTCCCCTCTGACACCATGTTCCTGGACCAATCCATATACCTGCCCATTCGCCAGGTGTGAACCTTGTGGAGGCCTCCTGGCTGAGAGATTGGTGGCCCATCCATCACTTGGGTTCTGTAAACATGCCCAGATGTCTTATTCCCAGGGTTGGAGAGCAAGTTCCAGCCAGAAGCCTGACTGAAAAGGCTTAAATAACCAAGAAAAATGGATGCAAATGTAACAGACGGAAGAGGGGTGTTGGCTTCAGGAGAGTAACTCTCTGGTGATCTACCACAGGAAGATCAGGAAGGTGATGAGGTGATCTACCACAGGAAGGACTAACGGACCGACCACAGCAAGACATGTTTTCGTCTTGAGAATCTGTCACTCTAACTCCACAGCACATCCCTGCATGAGAATCCAGGGCTTGGGGCACTTTAATCTAACAAATCATCTCCACCTCACGGAGAAGACTAGATTAAAAAAGGTGCTGATTTTAACAGCTTTACTGAAATATGCACCTCGTTGTAAGGTCAAATAATGATTCCAAGAACAGGAAGCAACCTTTCAGAAACTCAAAAATCATCCCCGCTTTCTTTCCCCTTTTTGCCTACTTCATTTCTTAAACAACTTCCAATAAACAAGGAGACTTCCAGTATGCTATCACTTAAGGAGAAACTCATCAAATGACAAATATCAGTGCATTGCCTGATTGGAATCATCAGTCAAGGGGAAATATTTACAGAATAAAATCAATATGTGTCACTATAAATTGTTTTTTAGTTATAAGAAATGATCTCAGATATTTTTCTACTCATAATGCATTTCATAAAAAAATGTTCAATAACGTCGCAGCCATGTCTTCCAATCCGTCACCATGACCGAGTGCTTTGGATTTAATATCTCACATTGTCAGATGCATCTTCACAACGGGCACACTCAATTTGTTTTATGGCATTGCATTAAATGCAGCATCACAATGAATTATACTCATAAAATGCTTTGTTTATGAAACTCAGTAATTAAGATGGGATGATTATGTACTCTGAAACAGCTTATCATTGAAAACAGCTTGATAGTGACTGGTCTGTCTATTCTCATGATATATACTCATGTCATACCTACATGTTATGCCAATAATGTGTTTTCTTGAAAAATAGACCAAAGGATACTAATCCTTCACTGTGAAAGTAGCACAATACATATGAAACTGTTTAGATGATGTAATCAGATAACAAATATCTTGTCTTACTTATATAAGAAATAATTTATAGTATTTTTGGTCAAGGCTAACACCCGCGTGCATGGGGGCTGTCCCTCTCACAAGGGAATAAGCAAGATTCGTGTTGCCGGGAGAAGGGCAAGAGAAGCACAGTACACTTAGACCACATGTCTGGTTTTTTGTTTGTTTGTTTGTTTTTAAATAAGTTCACTCAGACCTCAGCAAAATTGATATTTATGCAGTTCTTCCAACAAATGAGCCAATATCCAATGTCTAACCGAGATCACTACAGGTGGCTAGGAGGAGGCATGAAAGAAAGCAAACAGAAGTCAGGAAACAGACCCAAAATGGCACCCTCAATCCCTTCCCCATACTTGGCAGATAACAGGAGATACCACTAGTGTTCTTTGTGAAAAAGCTAAAATTCTTCATGAAAACTAAATGGTTCTTCCCTGAATCATAACAGAAGAATGTTGGGAAGGCTCCTTCACTGATCAATGGTATACTAGTTTCTTACTGATATGTTCTTCCTGGAGAAAAGTCTATAAACCTCATTGAAGAGAATTCGGTTTTCTGTCACTACCCACACCAAAACAATCACTTTGTTAAGCTATTGAAAGTAGAGCCCTAGAGTGTGGGAAGATGTAGACTCTTGGAGGCCCCCTCAGGTAAGGAGACGAAACCCAGAAAAGGAAGTTAGTAGAATTCCTTTAGAATATTTGACCAAATACATTGGTGTGTGTCCCTAGAAATCATAGGTTAATAATGCTTCTGTAGATTCTAGCAAAAATAGTTTTCTATTTTGTGTAAGATATATGAAGTTTCCGACAAATGCTTTCATTTTGTGGTGAGAAAGAAAGACAAATGCACAGTCACGGTGGTCACATAATTCAGGGACTACTGAACTCAGGGACGTATTATTACATTTCATAGTAAATAATGAAAATGCCCTGATATCACATAGTGAAGAAAAAGATTTAGCCCAGAAAGCTTCTGTGAATGCACCCATTAAGAGAACAAATGATCCAGGTCATTTCCTTAGCTGTATTACTAAGCCAAAAAACAATTCTATTAAGTGAAACTAAAATTTAGTGATAATGGTTTCTTTGCTTCAGAATAGAAAATATCCAAACTTTCACTTAGAAAATTTCTCAAAGATGAGAGCAGCATAATACAGTTTGCATTTCCAGACACCTAGAGGAATGCCTCCAATCGAGTGGTGTTGGCTGGCCCCAGGTATGTGATTTCTAGTAGGTTCCTACAGAGGTCAGAGTTCAGTGTCAAGGTCAAAGGTTGAGCCCTCAGTGTGTAGATTCCCAAGAGAGAAATTCGGTGACATGCCAAAAGCCGCCCACAGAGACTGATAAAATGTGAGCAAACATCATTGAAGTCCTATCCATATTGATTCTTCAACTTAAAAAACATGAGAATCTACTGGCACCCACATGTAAATGGAATTTTTTTCCTGTTTCTAGGTGTCTAGAAGTAATGAACAAAAGGGGAAGCTTGGCTTCCCACATTCTTTTGACATTTCGGATCATCAGGCCCAACATACCTTTTATAAGGAAAATCATAAGTAGGTCTATGTCCGTTGTAATATGTTTCATGTCCTGTACTATTTGGTGGAATGTTCTTTGATGTTCTACCTATTTCTTAATGCATCAAACAGTTACTCTTCAGTCTGCAGAAATGTTCATTTCAATTCAGAAAAGCAGCCACATCCCCCATATAGATAAGCCATCTTCTTTACCAGTGCAGGAAGCATAAATCCTAGGAAAATTTGAACCGAGCCACATGACACCAATGATGACACAAGTGTTCTTAGGAACTGAAGAAATGTAATTCGGGAGTTTGGATCAACTTAACATTCTTGGTTCCACTGTTGGGATGGTCTCTAGAAAGAACCTTAAAAAACAAAACAAAACAAGAAAAACTAACAAACTTTTATTTTTTTCTTGGTGTCTCAGAACTGTGTAGTCTTTATTTTCCCTATCAGTTTGCATAGCATAAGTTAAGTTTCTAATTCACTTATTCATATTTCTACCTCCTTTTTTTAATTTTTAATTTTTAAAATTACTTTTCAGTGTACCAGAATTCATTGTTTATGCACCACACCCAGTGCTCCACACAATACATGCCCTCCACAACACCCACCACCAGGCTCACCCAATCTCCCACCCCCTCCCCTCCAAAACCTTCAGACTGTTTCTCAGAGTCCACAGTCTCTCATGGTTCATCTCCCTCCTATTTCCCTCAACTCCCTTCTCCTCTCCATCTCCTCATGTCCTCCAAGTTATTCCTCATGCTCCACAAGTAAGTGAAACCATATGATGATTGACTCTCTCTGCTTGACTTATTTCACTCAGCACAATCTCCTCCAGTCCCATCCATGTTGATACAAAAGTTGGGTTTTCATCCTTTCTGATGGAGGCATAATACTCCATTGTATATATGGACCACATCTTTCTTATCCATTCGTCCACTGACGGGCATCTTGGTTCTTTCCACAGTTTGGCAACCGTGGCCATTGCTGCTATAAACACAGGGGTACAGATGGCCCTTCTTTTCACTACATCTGTATCTTTGGGGTGAATACCCAGTAGTGCAATTGCAGGGTCATAGGGAAACTCTATTTTTAATTTCTTAAGTAATCTCCACACTCTTCTCCAAATTGTCTGCACCAACTTGCATTGTAACAGTGTAAGAGGGTTCCTCTTTCTCCATCCTCTCCAACACTTGTTGTTTACTGTCTTGTTAATTTTGGCCATTCTAACCGATGTAAGGTGGTATCTCAATGTGGTTTTAATTTGAATCTCCCTGACAGCTAGTGATGATGAACATATTTTCATGTGTCTGATAGCCATTTCTAACAAACTTTTCTCAAGTATTATTTGATAAATTTTGGAGAGTTTTAGAACAAGAAAATGCCTATCAGCATCTCTCTAAAGCTGAACTTATATGAGAAAGGAACCATGACCTCCCCTCCTCTGTTCAAAGTGCCATCTCTACAGTAGTTCTCAAGAAAGTGAAATGGGAGACAGAATGATGAAACCAGTCCTTTATACAGGACTGGTTTGCCTTTAGCAATTTCTCCTTCCACGAAAAGAGATCAATGTTATTAAAATAGCCACATATATGGGATTTATTTTTTTCTGATATCCCCACCTAACAACTGGATACATGCCACCCACCCTGGGCTGAGCCCTTGCTGTGCGCCAGGTGGCTGCAGGCACCTTCCAGTTGTTATGGGCCCCAGGAGATGGAAGCTCCAGGACCTGGTCTGGGAAGCAAGAGATCAGAGTGCCCGACAGGGACAGGCTGGGCCAGCAGGGGAGGTGGATGCCGAGCGCCTGCCCGTTACAGACTTCAAGTGTTTGAACTTCAAAGAAAGAATAAAAACAATGTCTTTACATGAGAAAGATGATGGGTCAAACACATAATTTGGTCTTCCAAGCATTGGTTAGGTTGAAGAAAAATGTATATTAAAAACCACAGAACAAATTTTTATCCCTTGAAATGAAGCAAAAGGCTAAGGAGAAGAAACATGAAGAGAGCATATAGAGGTCAAAGCATATTACATATAAATTTATGTGACAGGAAGGATGAAAATTGAATTTTAAAATGCCATCATCTCATCCTGAAATAAAGCTTGTAAGAGGGACATTGAAGAAGAGGGGCCTTTGAAAAATGAACTCAGATGCCAGCACGTTGTTTGCATAGCCTACCGAAGAAATAAACCCCAAATGCTTATGTTCAAGCAGGCCATCATTCCAAAGGAAGGTGGATGTGATTGTCAGGACATGTGGGCAGACGGATCAAGTCTCAAGACGCGGGAATGCGTGTGTGGGCACAGAGTTTACATATTACAGAACTGAGGAAGTGTGTCTCTCAAATGTTCATTTTGATTGCCCTGGATGGCAAAATGTATGTTCCTTCTTAGGTTAATTTAGTGCACTGCTGTCTAGGAGAATAGATATCAAGATTTAATGTTTTGATATTAAAATAGTATTTGAATTGTATAGCATCATTCCTGTGAACAACTCAGAGAATTTTAAAACTTGTGCCTTCTTTGTTAGTAAAATTTGTGTGAGGTTGGGAAACCAGAACCCAACAATGAATAGACTTTGAGGCCTATTGGAGTTATCTACCTAATGCCTGATGATCAAATCTCTTTCTGTCTGAATTCCTGCTGCCTGCATATGCTCACACAAAACACGCTATATATGTATTACAGAGGCATCTGTAAATCACTTCTGTTAATCTATAGGGAAGCAGAGAACAAATTTAAGATAGGAGCTGGTGGGGACGCTGCAGGTGAGGGGAACACGGGAGGACTCTATGTGAAGAATCATTTTAGAGGAATTTGAAAATCAAGGGAACAAAAGCAAAGTGACAAATGAGTAGAGTTCTCCAGTTCTTTGTGCACAGTATTTTGGCGTGTTTGACCCTGCAGCTCAGTAGAGCCAACAGAGTCCAGTGGAGGGGCATTTGGGGTCACACGCCTGCTTGGTGGCTGTGGTGCAGTGTGTCATTCTCCACTGCAGTTGGCATAACCCTCCTCCCAACCCTTGTGCTGTGATTCTCCCCTCCACGTCTCCCACGAGATCCACGTGGCATCTCTTCCTACAATCGGGACTCTAACGCATACTGTCTCCTGGGTCATGAGGTCCTTCGCCCACTTAGGCTGGCAGCCTTTCTTACCTCTTGGTTATAAGTGGAAGCAATATTCCTTGACATGGAATATTCTGTCTCCAGAACCCAAGAGATACAGGGATTATTATTCCTTCTTAGCAGTGACAGCTGAAGGTTGGGATGAGCTGTCTATTACCTTGAGTGGGTTCCCCCGCCATCCCCGGCCTCCCAGTCACTCCACCAATATGGTGCCCCCCCGAATCTTTGTAAGCCTTAGCTCACACCCTCTGAGGCATGCATATCTTACAAGGACGTCCTGTGTGCCAGCCACTTCCTGCCCATTTGGTCCAAACTGCACGACATCATCCATCCAGGGCACCCAGTTCATGTCTGGACGAACAGGTCCGTGTGGGCTACCTCATTGCAGAGGTGGAAACCACAGCCCTGGCATGGGAGTATAAATGCACGCTGGCGTCCTTCCCAGGGAATGCGAGCTGCCTCTGACCCTCCTTCGGACAGAGATGGAAAAGGACCCACAGATAACAAGTCACTGGACATACGCCATGTGTCCGAGGCTGTGAGAACCTGCACCAACAAATATTCTATGTCTGGAACATTGCCTGTAGGATCGGGTGGCCCATGTGCATCTTCAGTCTGTCTCTTGTCTTGGCCAGCATCGGCAGATGAATTAAATGGAGAGGAAGGCCACCATCCTGCATACTTTAGGCCCTTTAGGGTGGCACCAATTTCTGCCCCTCCCCGGGTGCAGTATTGCTCTAATCTGATCTCCCTGTTAGCATGGGGCCATCCTAGCAGTTTTCACTTAACCTTCCAAACAGGAATCAGTGCAGGGGTTGGGTTCATTACCAAGTATACATTTGGGGTCAGGGAAAAGACCACCAGGGAAAAATGAACCACTATAGGCACAGTCTGGGCAGGGCTCCATTTGCCCTTGTGTGTTCTCACTCCTCAGGGGGCCATGGTGGAGCGCCATTACCTGGGCTTTGGCATCATGTGAGCCCTGTGCCCAAGCATCCTGGCAACTGTGGGAGGCCCTCCTCTACCTGTGTGCAGGTGCTTGGCCTCCTGGAGGCTCCTGTGGGGAGAGGTGGAGTACCGTTACTGTGTGCATTCCCCATGTTTGTAGGTTCCTCCCCCCTGGGGACACAGCCTCTGAGCCATGGGCTTCTGGGCCTGAAGACTAGTTCAGATCTAGGAACTGGGAAAGTGACTGGGACTATTTGCTGGGACAACTGCCCTCACCTCCTGGGGCCCATTGCTAATTCAGGTTTACTGGAGAGATGGAGCGTCACCGTTGCTGCCTGGAGGTCCCTCCTGCGGTCGGGACAGCTGTGCCCCGTTCACCATCAGCACGTCGCCCTGGAACCCTGGGACTGTGATCACTGCCACCAGGTGGCTTAGGACGGTCCCCTCTAGCCCCGACTGTGCTGGGGTCTTAGGCTCTTCATTGCCGGCTAATCCCAGTTCAGCAAAACAGCCCCTAACATCAGAGTAAAAGTCAGTGATTTTAAACCCATCTTAAATCGGCTACTTACTGAATTAAATCCCATCTGCGTTTTTGTCAACCCCAGTGCGTAAACATTCTTGCTGCCGTTGGTCACACTCAAGTACTCATCCCGTAGCCTGAAAGATGAGCGCTGCTTGAATCCAGGAATGCTCAGACCTCGCGGATTTGGCCAACGTCACCAAGGACGAGTCCGGCGCGATTGTCGGTGGCCACAGCAAGGGTCCCGGTGCCGGTTCCCACCCTCGGCTGAGATCCATCCGAAGATAAAACCTGGCAAACAGGAGAGCTTACAATGAAAGCTCCCTAGGATGAGTATCCCAAAGGAAAGGCATCCTGTGTGTGACGGGGAATAACCCTTCATTCTGGCACTGATCATTCCATCGGTTGTATAAGGAAGAAACCCTCCAGTCCTCGAAATGCTCTGACGGGAACGGTGCTCGTCCCGACGCAGCTGTGTATTGTGCGTGTGACAGACGATGGTGTGGGGAGAGAATGCGAATGCGTGCACACCCGCGCTCCCCCTTACCTGGCCTGGGCTGGGGTGCAGAAACTCTCTTCTTTCTCAAAAAGAAAATTCACTTGACCAGACACTACTGAGACCTAATTACTCTGCTGCTAATTCTGCAGGGGAGATGAGAGAGAGCAAATTATGCTGTCAGACACTCCTTTCCTTGGTTCCCTCTTAGATGCATCTTTTCTTCTCAAATCACAATGTGGTGTGGGTAGCCTTCAAGTAGAGAGGTCATCCAATCACGGAGGCCCTCAAAAGCAGAGGCGTCTTCCCAGCAGAAGTGCTACATAAGTATGGGGGGGCCGATGAGCAGGGGACGCTGGCTGAGGGGGGGTCCTGAAGACTGGAGGAGCTGGGAGAGAAGCCCAGCTGCTGAGCAGCAAGGACCAGGACGTTGGTCCCTCGGTTCCGCCAGCTTCTGCACACGTTCTCCCTCACGATGCTCAGACTCCAAGGGGCCTGTCTGACATGCTGGTGTTGGCCTCCAGACCCTGAGCAGAGGATGTGTAATAATAAACGGGTTGTTCATACGGCTGAGTCTGTGGCAGTGACCCAGGGATCCAGAAACTTGTCAGCATGGAGCTGCCTCCTCAGGAAAGGTAGCTTCCGAAGGCAGAGCAGAAGAGGATCTGCAGGGACATGTTTAAGGAAGGCCTTCAAGTTCGTTGGCTGAGCTCACTCACATTGCTGGGAACGGGGTCTTCCTGTCACCCCAGGAAGGGCTGAAGAAGCAGATCCTTGAAGTGCCTCTGCCTCATATGAACTGGTAGGTGCGCATCTTCTCTGGTTTCGTGCACTCAGACGTCTGCCTGCCTTCTTGATTGCTCGGCAATTTCTGCAAATTCAGTGACATAAAAGCACACACTTATTAGCTCGGTTTCCCTGGGCCAGGAGCCTGGTTGTGAGTTAGCCAGGCCCTGCTTGGGGTCTGATGAGGCTGAAATCAAGGTGTGGGACACCTTGTCCTGATCACCTGATGCATGAGGTCCTCCCACCGAAGCTGGCAGAGTTCATGTCCATGAGGCTGCGGCTCTGAGCCTTCTGGTTTCTTGCTAGCTGCTGGGTGCATTGCTCTTGGTGTCTAGAGGCCGTCTTCAGGTGCCTGCCCCGTTGGCCCCCCACAGCAGGTCACACATGCTTGCTAGTGTCCCAAGGCCAGGGGGAGGGTCCCCTTCCAGCGTGCTACAACAGAGCTGCGTATAAGCTGGCGTGGTCTTGGATGGACGAGCCCATTATGCTCCACCCAGGCTCAGGCAAGGAATCACGCAGGGAGTCTCCACCAGAGTTTGGGTGTCCTGGGGGCACCCCAGGATCCTGTCTGTCACACTTCTGCAGCCCGGGTGCCACCAGGGGAGACGGACCAAGACACTATAGCAGCAGAAGGAATCCCTGGAATTCTTCTGTTCTTGACTGACTCCTGCACCAGCATAACAAAGACTCCACGGCTGCTGGATTATCGTTGTGCTTTCATATCTTCTCTGTCCATAAAGTCATTCATTCATTCATCACTCATTCATTTGTTCATTCTACTGAGTGTTTGCAGGGGGCCGACACCAGCATCGATGCTAAGATTACACAAGTGAACAAAACTAACCCCGCCCTTGTCTTCAGGGAAATGCAACTACACATATCCTTAAAGCTGGGGAGATTTGTGTGTGCCAGTCCCGATACATGTGTAAACACAACAATCTGAGAATAGTCTAATGGACGTGGCTCTCAGTGAGTGACCCAGGCCAACCTGCTCTTCTGTCACAAAGCCCAGGGCCCTTCATGTCAAATGATGTTTTATTCTGATAATTCAAGCGAAACTCATATTAAGCTCAAAGTTACTTTTATTTGTGTTCTTATAATGCCTTGTACCACTAGTCTCATGGAATCGAGTAGTCCCACCGTTGAGTCACATCCATGACCTTAGATCACAGACACTGTATTTTATAAATAACACACTTGTAAAATTACCAAAACTCCAAGGAGTAAACAGCTCGACCTTACTCACTTGTGCTTAATCTAGAGCAGAAATGTGACTCTTCTAATATAGCTTCAAATGTCTGTTCGGTCCTCAAAGAATTATTAAATTAAAGGGAAGGAAGGCAGTTGAGGATTCCTGGTCATGAAGCTGCATTAAGTGTTAGCAGAGAATTAGAGACGTCGTGTAACAGTGCTTGCGTCAGCGAGCTATGCAGGTCAGCCCACCGTGGGCTCCTGTCCCACGTGATTCGGCCGTCTGGAGCCCTCCTTCAGAGCAAGTGACCCTGTTTTGCCTCCTGTTGGAATTGCAGATAGGGTATCCGTCCCACTGAGACTCTCCAGAAAGGAGAGACATTGCAAGGTGCAAACATAGTGCTTCCAAGGAGCCCCCCAACGGGTCTGCAAACTGGTTTTATGTTAGAGCTTATTCTGGGCACGAAAACACAAGATAATCAATGATGCGTTTTATTTAATGTGTAAATTCCCATCGTTTCACTCCTGTTACAACAGGAACGGTGTTTATTTTGCTGCTGCGTTTCCCATTTATATCCACTGGCCTTTACCTTGCATGCAGATAATGGCCCTTCCCCGGCCCCTCCCTTGGTGTGTGTGAATTTCTCCTTCCTCCATTCGCCCCCTTTGGGGGGGGTTCTTCCCTGTCCGGCTGTTAACTCGCGGAGACGGTTGCTGTGCCTCACCGGCCGAGGCTGTAAGGAGTGGGTCCTTCACGTGACCAACCTTTGACACCCTCGGACGGGGAAACAAGCTCACAGGTGAGGAAAGAATCTCGTAAACACCAAGCATTCCACGGCCAGAAGAGTTGACGCCGCTCTCTTCCCTGTAAAGGGATCCGTTTGAGAAGCAAAGTGTCATGTGACCAGCGACGCGACCAGTCACGTTCAAGGACGATGCGCACAAGTGTGCACGGACGAGGCCCCTGCTCCGTCCCGCGTTTCTGGGTGACCGCAGTGTTGGGGGCTCCCTCTTGCTCGTTCGGTCCACGCGAACAGACCGCGTGTCCCTCTGTGACCTACGTACAGACTCTGCCCAAACTCTGATCCTGTGGACGTGTCACTTTCGGAAGTCTGCTCTTATGTTGACAAGTCATAAAACCGAACGGAATTTCAAGTCTCCCGCTGGTCGAGTGCCACGGCCCCCACGCGGTTCCGTGCCCTGCTTCTCCGATACTCGGTCCCCGTTACTCTGAGGCGCACGCAGGGCAAGGCCCGCCTTCTCCCTTCCGTCCGCTGCTGTTCGCCCGACTGTCCCCCCAGTTCATCCGTCGAAGCTCGACTCCCAGTGCAAGCGCTTGAAGGTAGTTAAGGAGAAATGGCTCATGACGGGTGGGCGTCGGTGCCGCAGGGCTGAGGCTTCCCGATAGAGGAAGATCTCTCCCTCGGCTTCCTGGACGTCCCTCTCGCCCTCCACACGGGACACAGGAGAGAACAGAAGCCCGCAAACAAGCCGGCAAGCCCCCTCTCGTATGAGGACACCGGTTCTTCCTCGAGGCCTTTCAGAGAGACGTCTTGTGCTTCCACTTTGCTCCACTCTTCTTTCTAGCTTTTAAGTAATTTTTGAATATGTTGTAATACGTGAGGGATCTTCGTGTTGTGGTTGCCAAATTCGAGACTCTCCACCGAACTTGGAACCTTGCGGGGATGTCTAAAGTGTGCGGCACCTACCTCGGCCCTGTGCCCTGTTCTCCAGCTGGCTGAGGAGGCAGCTCTTAGGAGGGATACGCCTGGGATGTGGGCTGTGTGTTAGTTCTAAAGGAAGGGACAAGAAGCCACTTGCAACACAGATTCTTAGACTTTTGTGTTTCAACACATTAAACTGAAAATATCATATGCAAAGTTTCTGTCGATTTGGGGCATATAACATTGCATCAACATAAAATTTTGAATTATTTCATCCTTTCTTACAATATTTAACTCGTTGTACCTGCTAGGGTGGTGAGTAAAAAGAGTGGGAACGAAGAGAACATTCCTTTTTAGCTCAAGTAGTTGGTATAGATTCCAAGGAAGAAAAAGGATATAGGTATCCTAAGGTAGGAAAATTAAAAATACAATAAATTTTATTTATTTAAAATTTTAAATAAATAAATTTTATTTAAATAAATATATGTATATTTATATATAAATAAAAAATAAACATAATTTAAACTTTAAATATATAAATCTATATATGTGTAAATTTCATATATAAATGTATACATTTTAAATATACAATATAAATATATAATAAATCATATAGTTATATATTATTATTTTAAAATAAATCTGACAAATTAAAGAAAATAATTTAATAACAAATTAAAACCTGAGAACACTCATTAGCTCAACGACTTGGCTCCGATGAGCGGCTCATGAAGACACTTCCGTGAGCAGGAGCTACAACCGCTTACCTTGTCGTTCCCCCGCAAAGCAGCATTTGCTCACTTCCTCTGTTCCTCACAGGATTCTGCTATTTAGATTATGAAAGTAGCGCAGGATGAAATTAATTGCCTGATTGTGATCTAATGAAAGTTTCTTTTTAATTCTCTTTCTGACAGATTGGTTTTCAGCATGTGAAAATAAACAGAGTGCACCATATGTAATCACGAGCGGGAGAAGCACTCGGGGCCCCACGCAGCACGCGCCTGCCACCTTGCAGTCTCTGCCCGGTTCCAACGTCCATGTCACCGGTCACTTAGCTACGTCTGTAGACAGATATTAACAAGCATCGTCCAGAGCCTGCAGCTGGCCTGTGTGCCTCTGACATAGGACATGACTGTGTGTGCCCACGCCCGTGTGTGTGCGCTTGCACCCGTATGTGTCTGCAGCACATGTGTGCGATTGTGTGTGTGTGAGAGCATGCACACGTGCATGTGTGTGTCCATGGCAGGTGTGTGTAATTGTGTGAGTGTGTGAAAGAGCATGCACATGTGCATGTGTGTGTCTGTGGCATGTGTGTGCAATTGTGTGAGTGTGCATGAGCACACACACGTGCGTGTGTGTGCCTGCGGCAGGTGTGTGCGATTGTGTGAGTGTGCATGAGAGCACGCACACGTGCATGTGTGTGTCCATGGCAGGTGTGTATGAGTCTGTGAGTGTGCGTGAGAGCATGCACACGTGTGTGCATGTGTCTGTGGCACGTGTGTGCGATTGTGTGAGTGTGCGAGAGAGCACTCACATGCGTGTGTGTCCACGTGTGCTCTGAGCACTTGCTTGTCTTCTGGAACTAAAGTGCTCAGCGTCACTTTGCATGCTCCCTGACCCTGTTCTAGAATCATCTCTTCTCCAGGATCCACACTCCTTTCACTAGAAAATCGCATCGGCAGCCCAGGTCGGGGTGTTGGGCGTGCTCCTTGCTCCGGGCTATCTCAGCTTTCTGCACAGGGAGCCGGGGACCGTATGTGCTCTAACCCCTGCATGCACACACCAGCACGCCCAGATGACTCTGTGGGAACTAGAAAGCATCAGTGTGTGATGCACTTGGAGTGTAAGGACACAGGGGCTTGGGGTGTGTGCACAAGGACAGCACACTCTCTACAAGGCAACCCAAATCTAGCTTCTTGGTCATGGCCACTGCGGGACATGGTTCTGAACTGGCAGCTCACCTTCCCTCTGGTATTCTAGTCTGGCTTGCTGGTTGGTTCGCAGAGCAACGTAGAATAAGTTTGCTAAAGGAAGGGCTGAGGTTGTGACCAACACCGAGACAGGGACCTGAAAATTCAAGAGTCCATATGACTACGGCAACAGTCTGGTGGGTAAAGGGAACAGGGCAAGGACGTGCTTCTTTTCGTAACTCACTGGCATCTCCATTCCACTTTCATGATTTTGGGGTCTGTAACAACTTCTGGATGTTAGATATACCTGTAAGTTAAACTTGAGTCTTCACTGGTTTTCTTGAGAAGTTCTCTGTGAGTTAAGATGTGAAGATCTCGTCAACATATTTGCCTCCAACCTGTCCCGGAATATTCAAACAAAGTAAAAAGGCCTAGACTAGACTAGTAGTTTCTTATGGCAGATCCAAGTCCTATGAAATTTCATAGTCCCATTGCCCAGCACAACCCATCACACGCTGTCACCACTGACCCTTGGCTGAACAAACAGGCTAAAAGCTACACGGGATAACTTATTCACTGGGTGTTCCTAAAAAGTGATGGGAGCCCAGTGGGTGCTTGTTAAATTCATAACTGAACAAGTAAATGTCCCAGAATGCTTGGAGAAGCACAGAGAACCTGCAGGGCATTCAGAAGGGATGAGTGTGTTCGGATATACTAAAGATGCATCAAATTCTTCCCATATGAATTTTTTTTATAAAGTACTATCACTGTTCAGATAGACTTCAAGATTTGGATTTAAAAAGTAAGAAAGATATCAATCTATTTATGGAAATCATCTTCATATGTTACTACTCTTTGTTTTTTTCCCTTCATCTTAGAGAATAAAAGCAGAGTTATAGTAATGTTTATCTGCAAATAATGAGTATGTTTTGGCTCCAAGTATATCATAAATCAAGTGTCACTGGGCTTCCCAACATGACTCAGTCCAAAGAATGCACTGATTTATTCCATTTTTCTCCCTAAATAAGTTAGAGTAGTTCATTCAGGGGTAATTAGATTCCCACAATTTTTATAGGATCTTAGGAGGACATAAAATCCTACGAGATAAGCATTTTTCTCCCCATAGAGTCTTCTTTCAGGGGAAGGGAAGGGGTGGGAGGGTGGACAGGGTTGCGTGGGCAATGGCGGCTCACGGCTGCAGAATGGAGCAGCATGAACACGTTAATGTAACCTGTAAGAACAGGTCAGGCATCTGGGAAAGTTGCCCAGCAGTGGACTAGTTCTGGTGTAGGAGTTATCGATGTTATATTTGTTTTTACTCTGTTTCTGTCTTTACTTGGAGTGGGAGAAAGGGGACCCTTGCTGTGAGGACCATGGTCACCACAGGGGCACCGCTGTCTCCCAGTGCCCAGGGCTGTGCTGGGATAGGCACAACCCCTGGTGAATGATTGAGGGAAAGAAACAAATAGCCTTGCCAGGTGTACGCATCTGGGTTGAAGTGTTCTTACCATCAGATGTTGGGCCATGGAAGAGTAACCAAAACAAGCTGTCATGAATTAGGCAAACCACCCGAAATGTCTTCTGGCAACCGTGCCTGAGCCCGAAAGCATCGCTGGGACCTAAAACCCTCTCATGGACCACATGTGCCCTCCTGATGCAAAAGGCAATGTTTTCCTTTGATTTTCATGTGAAATGATGCATGATTCCAAGAACTTGGAACTTTACATTTGATAAAGTCTTCTACTTATTAAGCACTAAAACATTAGTGCTGTTAGGAAACAATAAAATTTGCCACTTATATTTGCAACGGCTACTTCACCAGGATTTTCCCAAACATTGTGTGCAGCACTGTTCTAAGAAGTCAAGCAGCCGCACAGCCCTTCTAAATACCCCCGCCTCCCGCATGCAGTGTCGGCGTCCCCAGTTTTTCCAAGGGTGCTTTACAAAAACCAGTGACCATCACTGGGGTCCTCGCTGCTCAAGGGATGTCAGTTGGGGACAGTCTTGCACTTTATCTTTTTTTAATTTTATTTATTTATTTGACAGAGAGAGATCACAAGCAGGCAGAGAGGCAGGCAGAGAGAGAGGAAGGGAAGCAGGCTCCTGGCTGAGCAGAGAGCCCGATGTGGGGCTTGATCCCGGGACCCTGGGATCATGACCTGAGCTGAAGGCCGACATTTTATTTATTTATTTTTTTTAAAGTTTATTTGACAGAGAGAGATCACAAGTAGGCAGAGAAGCAGGAAAAGAGAGAGAGGAGGAAGTAGGCTCCCCACTGAGCAGAGAGCCCGATGCGGGGCTCGATCCCGGGACCCTGGGATCATGACCTGAGCCGAAGGCAGAGGCTTAACCCACTGAGCCACCCAGGGCCCTCGGTCCTGCACTTTAAATGGAAATGAACGCTTCTCTCTCTCACCACCTCTTTCCCCCCGTGGAGTCCTGCTCGCGTGGCTGTGCTGGGTATGAGCCCTACATGTGTAGCAACCGTATTGGATTCCGTGTTTTGGCTCATGAAACAATCCCACACCTAGTTGTGAAGTTCACATGGAACCATCCGTTCTCCAAATGCTCAAAATAGGTGCCCACGTCAGCCAAAACTCCCTTTCTTTTTACTTACAGCGAGAGCACTCGCCATGGGCACGGGTTTGGTTCTGGTTCAGAACGGGGAAGGGGCCGTGGGCCGTCCACAGCATTTCCTCTCCCGCCTCAACGCAAGGGAGCTGAGGAAATACGTGGAACACCACGGCCCCTCGGTGTGTCCTCGAGCTACTGCCGGCAGGATTGTCAACGTGCGGCTCGAGGCCGGGACTCGGTGGGCAAAACGGATAAAATAATCAAGCGCAGACGACGGCTTCAGAATTCACAGGGTGGTGCTCGCGTTGTGCTCTGCTGTGTAAAAGGACGTCTAGAAGGAGTCTTGCCATTTGCAAAGAGACGGCGAAAAAGTCAAGACGAAACACCTTACGTAGCGGGGAGCGCTGGCCGCTGTTGTGTCTGGGCGGCGGGTGTCGCCCACTTTGGAGTTGGCCACACGCGGCCTTTCAGAAGGAAGATGGTCGGTACGTGTGTCTGCACTGGCATGGAACTAACTGAATATGCCTGAAGCCCCTGGAGGCAGACTTCCAGAATGTTCTTTAGAGTAATAGCAACAACACCAACAAAAAGCCAAGACTGTTGCCAGTGCCTTTCCAAAAACCATTGCTGAGCCGCTCCCGGACGGATATGAAGAAAGACGACGTAAGCAAGCATCACATGCCCAAGCACTGCAGGGACCCGCCGGGGGTGGGAGAGCAACGTGGACCTGGGCCAGGGACAGTGTCCCACGCTGTGATGTCCCATAGCACCGCTCCAAAGAAGACCGCGCTAGGCGATGACGGTGGCGGGAAGACACATTACTGATTCTGTCCTGTGTTAGGACTTAGCGCCGATGCCGACGGCCACAGGTGGAAATTCTCGGGAGAATCAGATGGCAGCAGGTGAGGGCGCGTTACTCCACAGTGAGTTTAAAGGGGCTGATCCTGAGTTTAAAACATTTACGTGGATATGTCTCTCGATTTCTTTCATTTCAAGGTGATTCTTTATATAAAAATATCAAGAAATAGCATTATTGTGTACAGCCGTTTCCTAAAGAACATGGGTAAATCCACCGAAGCCAATTTGTTCAGATAAGGAGAAAAATCAAAATGAGTGACCATCCTAAACTCAAGACTCCAGGTGAAGGGAATGGAAGAGGCATAGCCATTGCCACTGTGGCACCGGGTGCCCCTCCAGATGCAAGAGCAGGGCTGCGGCCAGAGAGAAGCAGGGGCCACAGTCTGTGTGGGGAGACCGGGACCGGCCACTCGCAGGCGCCACCCTGGAGCCAAGTGCACAGGATGGCGAGGGCACCAGAATCGTCCTCGCTCAACCAGGCAGGGCAAGATGGCCAGCGGCTTGATTATTGCTTTCCTTCATACAACAGCATCCGTGCCGACATGGAACTGCCCCATGAAACCCTCCTGAATGGATGGGGGACCCTCCCCACCCACTCAGTGCCCAACCCGTAGACCTGGACTCCACCACCTCTGGAAGCCAATTCTTCTCGCTGGCCCCAGTGAGATTACTGTCGCCCAGCACGGCCACCCGCTGGGGCTCACTGCCCAGTCAGGGTCACAACTGCCTGACATCCTGTTACTTTTCCTTCTTGACTTTGGAGAGAATCCGCTCTGCACTAACCCTAGGGTGATCCTCTAAAAATGCACATTTGGGGGCACCTGGATGGGTCAGTCGGTTAAGTGTCCAACTCCTGATTTCAGCTCAGGTTGTGATCCGAGGGCTGTGAGGTTCAGCCCCAAGGTGGGCTCCATGCTGTGTCCAGTCGGCTTGGGATGCTCCCTCCCTCCCCCTCGGCCCTTCTCTCCTCTCCCTGTTCATGATCTCTCCATCTCTCTCTCTCAAATAAATAAATAAGCAAATGCCTAGAGTGCACATCTGTTCATGTCCATCCCATGCAGAAATGTCAGAATGTCTTCATCATCCCGGTGAAGTCCAACCACCTGAACATGATTTATTTGTTCCTTCATGACCTGCTTCAACCTAGATAATTATTTCCATTAAAATAATCACTATGAAAATATAATAACATAAAATTTTAGAAATTTAGAAAATACCGCAAGAATGCACAGAGGGAAATAAGCACTACACCAGTGCTTCAACCACAGATGATCATCGTTAATATTTCCATGTCTTCCGTGTCTTTTCCTGAGCAATGATTTTTTTTTCATTTGGATCACACATTATATGTATTGTTTTGTAACTACTTTGTTTCCACTAAACAACACATTATGTCAGAAAGTAGTCTCCTTCAAATCTCCTTGCTTTCCATAATGAGTAAGTAAATTTTGCCCAAGTCGCCATTGCTTTGTTAGCCCTGGGTTATCTAGCTCTCTGTATGCACCCACGTGAGCACACGCAGGAATGTGCTCACACAGCATGTTGTATTTGGATACGTGCGTGTGCTCCTACACATGCACGTGCGTCTGTGTCCACACACCCATTACAGTGTGCCGCTGGTGACATTTACCAGCAAGCCCCGTGAACGGACCCAAAGCGCGTGATCGCACTGAGAAAACCACCAAAGCGTCCTCTGGCACGCTGCCCGAGACGTGTGCATCAGAGAAAGATGCCTCATTCATTTTCTCCTTACCCAAAAGTAACAATATAAGGTTAGCAAGGATTATTGAAACCCACCTGTTAGCTTACCCCTATGGACACCCTGTCCAATTCCACAGAAAGCCACTGGATCCTCAAGCCGCTCGTTATTGTCATTATTTGGGCTCCAGGAAATGATATTTAAAATATTTTATAGTCTATATTCCTGAAATAATATGCTTTTTTTTTCTTCCAAACCCTACAACCCAATCTCTTTTTCTGAGTAATAGTAAACCTTCTCTCAAGGGTCTGGGAATAAGTCTCATTGACTACAACCCTTCAATCTGTGTAAAGAGGAGCACACATTAACGGACTCTCCAGCTGCATCTGCAGTGAGCAGGTCAGTTGCTCAGACCATGTCATCAAAAGAAAGAAAAGATGGTCCCAGAGTAATGCCCTCTTTCGTTGACCTCAGCTGTGTCATTGCTATTATTAATTACGGCTCTTATCATTATTTGGAGAATCTGACTGCTTTGAGGGAAGGCCAAAGGAAAAGAAGGAAAATTTAAGTTTTACCTTTCTTCTTTCAAAGATGAGGCCCATAATTTCTCTCATTTAATCTTTATAATAATTCTATGATACTGATATGATTACTACGATTTTTAAAGAAGAAAAAAATTGCACGTGAAAATGTAAGTTGTCGGGCAATTCCCACAGCCTGTAAATGAGGGGCTTTCTACCCAAACCTTTCTAGATCTAAGCTCTATGCCATCACTACTTCCTTAAAGTCCTGAGAAAAGTTTGAATGAATTCCATATATTAGACCAATTACTGATTCCAACTGGCAAAGAAAAGACAGTTATGACTGACTCTCTAGCCAATTCTACTTACCATCTCCATTGTCATTATTATTGCTAATATTGGTAGAGGAATAGCTTTCCCAAAACATTTAAAACTGGCAGCAAACCACCTAAAGAAGTAAAAAATTGTAATAAATGTAATGAATATGTAATATATCAGGTATATTCAAAATTCAATTAAAAATACACTGTAACTTTAGCTTCTTTTTAATCTTGGATCCATCCAGAGATGAGAGTGTAGCCCTTAAAAGAGTCACAAACTATCAAATAAATAAATCACTAGACAGCTACTTTACAGCAAAACTCACCCTTGTGCCAAAAAGGCATCTTTTCTCTAAAGAAATTGGAGGACTACCTGTTTGGATTTGTTCCAAGTGAAAACTTCACATTTGCAGCACGTTAGATCCTTTAGAAATCTGGGCAGCAGTGGGCTCAACTACTGAGAAGCGTCAGTGTCCCGCTCATCCCTGCACCAGTGGACGCTGACGGTGCCGCACCTAGTTCAAGGTGCCTGAGTTCTCGGCTCCTGAGAGCAACGTCGGTGCCGCCAGTCCCAGGCGTACCACCAGCCCGTTGCGCACATAATTTATTCATGGAGTTATAACATTCCGGCAGTTTAGTGGGATAACTGAAACTCTATATAACCGATGATCTCACAGTTTAGCAATTACCCGAAAAAAGAGATCCTCAGAAAGCTAGAGTTCACTGGAAGGAATTCTAAGAGTGCTTCTCAGGATAAAAGAGTGGCTTAAAGGTTAAAGAGTTGCTTGTCTTTATGAGAACCCTCATAATTAGTTGCTTAAAACAAGGTTATATACCAAATGTTTGAATAAAAACCCTGAGTGTCAGGAATGCACTACCACGAGCACATGCATGCAGAACGAAATTGCCATCTGTACCTGTGATCTTTCGCAATCTTCCCCCGTAGGATGTCAAAGAGTTTGTTCCCCTGTGACCGTTCCTGGGACTTGGCCTGGAGATGTGGGCTCCCGCGATTAATAGTAACAGCTCCATTTTGAAGATGTGTTTCCAATGGGAGCCTCTCTCTTTGCTGATGTGGCCGTTCTTCCTTTCATTTCTGGGGATCAGCAGCAATCTTCACGCCCTCGAACCTGTACTTTTATCACAAAGAGCCATGTTTCATGCTATGACTGTTTTTTGGGTTTTGTGGGGTTATTTTTTTGAAGTTTAAGAAACACTGACATGGTGCAGGGGAGAGGAACAATGAAGTGCAAAATATTTCTCTCCAAAATATACTCCCCCGATAAAAAGGTGTTCATTGTCACTTATGGTATTTCAGAGCTTTGAGTCGTGGTAGAATTTTCTACTTAGTATCAGAAAATGAGAATTGTTATACCTGAGAGGAGTTTCAAACAAACTACAACATGAATTAATCTTTAAGAAATTAAGATCCTGAATATGTATTGAGCTAAATGAAGCAAACTCGTAATGCAAACGGAGCAACTCACTAGACTAGAAAAGGAGACGCAAGAAGCCCGTTGGGAAGGCACTTGCTTCATCAGATGATAAGAGGAAATCTCTGTGGTGTGTCACAAAAGAGTCATTTTAAATGAATCATTTAATGTGCAAAATATTTTAGAAACTTTCAGAAAGCTGCCAGAAAATCTGATTTACTGACTACCTAACAAAATTTTAAAGACCCGTTTTCTGCCTTGCTTCTATAGGATCACTGAGACTGTTGAGAGCCTCATATTTTTAAGAATAAAGCTAGAATTTCTGTATTTCTGTTTTATCACAATAAATCGTTTTAAGATTCTTCTAAGATATTTCTCCTGCATCCAGCAGCCTTATTGTTATGGGACAAAAAGGCAAAGTTTGAACATAAACCTTTTTTTCTTTTTTAAAGATTTTATTTATTTATTTGACAGAGATCACAAGTAGGCAGAGAGGCAAACAGAGAGAGAGAGGAGGAAGCAGGCTCCCCACTGAGCAGAGAGCCCGATGTGGGGTTCGATCCCAGGACCCTGGGATCATGACCTGAGCTGAAGGCAGAGGCTCAACCCCCTGAGCCACCCAGGTGCCCCTGAACATAAACATTTTTAAAACAGTGTTATTGAGATACAATTTATATTCCATAAAGTCCATTCATTTCAAGTGTTCAATTCTATGCATGTTAGTATATCTAAGAGGAATTATATCTATAGAATATTAGTATAATCTAGTTGTAGGACATTTCCCCAAATTGGGCAAAGGTTTATCAAGAAAAGGAAGAATCTATTCATAGAAAGATTTACTCTTTGAGGTACCCTTCAGGTATAATGGACAGCCTGTCTTCTTTCCCCATTAATTGGCTGTAAAGAGCAGGTGTGGAACCTTAACCACAAGGTCTTGGGGCTAACCTGGGGCATTGCAGGGACATGACAGCATAGGGGCGGAGGGCTTTCTTCCTTGCCTGAAGGATCCTGACAACACCCTGGAACAGTAACTGCTCAAGCTAATGTGTATATATATTGTTTTTTTTTTTCTAGGATTTCTCCTTGTTTCTTTTTTCTCATCTGTTAGTTCTCTTTTCATGATGTTCTGTGCTTATCTTATGGGATCATTTTTTATCCTAAAGTCCTCAAACATCATGCTATTGTTAAGTGTCCTTCAGACAGCTCATTGATCTCATTGATCTTCTGGCTTTCCTTCCTACCTTGAAATTTTTCCATGTAGCTTTCAGTTTGTGTCTGTTAACTCAGTTTTAGGGTTTTCCATGAGCCTAGGGATGGTTTCTTCCCTCCAGAGGGATTTTACAGAATTCACCAATCTAAAACAGTGTTTATGTTGATCTATTGGCTTTGGATTTGCCAGGAGATCTTCCTTGCAAGAAATGTTAAAAGAAGTTCTTTACAGAGAAAGGAAATAATACAGGTCAGAAACTCAGATCTACATAAAGACAAGCACCGAAAAAGGAATAAGTGGAGGTAAAATACAGACTTATATTTTCTTACTTTTAATTGATCTAAAAAATCATAGTTTGTTCACAATAAGAATACTGACAGCATAATCGATCATGTGTGCTTATGTATATATTTCTGACTCTTATGTGTGCATGAATGCTTACCTATCAACGAATGACAGCAATGGTACAAGGGATGGAGGAATTAGGATTATTTTGTTATTATAATGTACTCACACTACCCATGAAATGGTAGAGTGATATTTAAAAATGAACTTGGATTAGCTATAAATGTATATTGCAAACTTAATTTTTTAAATGGATAAACCAAGATGCTAAGAAAGGGAGAAAACTAAATCAAACAAAATACTTCATTAAAACCACAAAAGGAGTGAGGACTACAAAGGGACTGAGGACAAAAACGGGAACAAAAAACAAAGGACACTAATGGATACAGCTTTGTGTACCTATTATAGGTATACCTTTGTATTGTCTACAAAAAAAACCTATACATTGTCTACAAAAAACCCACTTTATATATAAAAACACATATAGATTAGAAGTGAAAATGTAGAAAAAAATATCATGATAGCACTAATCAAAAAAGGGTAGGAGTGGCTATATTAATTGCAGACTAAGAAGACTTTAAAGCAACAAGAGTTATCAGTGGGGACAGGTATTACATAAAAATATAAGGTCATTTCTCCAAGAACACACAGTAATACTTAATGTGTATGCACCTAACAACAGAGCATCAAACTACCTGAGGAAAACTAGTGAAGCTGTCGGGAAAAATAGGTGAATCCACTATATGGTTGGAGGTTTCCACTTCCCGTCAGAAGGGGAGAGAGCAAACACCCAGAAAACCAGTAAGGACCCAGGTAAAGTCAACAACATCATCCATCAACTGGCTGTCATTGACATCTACACACCACTTCTCCACCAGCAACAGAACACACATCCTTCTCAAGCTCACATGGAACGTAGACCAAGAAAGACTAAATTCTAGGCCATAAAACACAGCTTCACGTATTTAAACAACAGAAATCATATGATGTCTGCTTTCAGTCCACACTGGAAATCAGAACAGAGAGATAAGTGGAAAATCCCCAAATACATGGAGATAAAACAAACACTTCTAATGAACACATGGGTCAGAGAAGAAATCTCAGGAGAAATTAAAATGTAATTTGAGCTAAATGAAAATTAAAAGCTATGAGACTTGTGTGATGCATTTAAAACAGTGCTTAGGGGGAAAAGTAGAGCGCTGAGTACAAGTATCAGGAAAGAAGAGAGATCTAAAATGAAACATTTACGCTTCTACCAGAGAGAGCTAGACACAGAGAGTAAGTTAAATCCAAAGTAAGCAGAATAAAAAAAGTAATAAGAATAGAGCAGAAATCAGTGAAATTGAAAACAGGAAATCAACAGAGAAAAATCAATGAAACCAAAAGCTTGTTCTTGGAAAAAAATCAACAAAATCCAGAAGCTTCATGAGGCTACATGAGAAAGAGAGAGAACAGACCCAGGGGAGCTGGGTGTTAAGATGGGCAGGTTCTGATCTTAGGACCCGGTGGTCTTCCAGATTCTGATCTCTGATCGTAGCCTTCATTCATTCATTCATTCATTCATTCAGCAAAAGCTGTGATATTATAGCAGGTGTCATTTTCTCACAGAAAGCTTGAATCATGGGTCTGCTCAATGAAATCATAATTCCACTCCTGAGACTTGGGCATTGGCACGGCAAAGCTAATGAGGGAATAAGCTGCATCCAGTTTTCTGTGTTTGTGGAGAATAGGAAAGGCACAATTACAGATGCATTTATGGATTTTTTATGCTTCAGTTATCAATTTCTGGCTCTTTCATTCCTTTCATTTCATTTCACTTCATTTGCGCCACCAAAACCATTTACTGAAACCCACGTGTAAAACATTAAGCTGACAATAACACATGCCATTTCAATCAATATGGCCTCAAAACCCTAGAAATTCATCATCTTTTCTAGAAGGAAAGCATATTACAACTTGTAAACAGGAAAGAAATGTTATCCTTTGTTTGGATTTCTGTTGTGTTCTATTTTATTATTTTTAACCAAAAATAACTATTTATTATTCTAAAAGAAGAGAATTCAAGACATAACAGTACATATTTTACATATAATACACATAAGCAATAGCTTGCTATAGTCCCATTTGATATAAACATACCATTTTTATATTTTATATATTACCTAAATACAAATGTATAATTTATACATTTCATGGAAAGTCTTTGTTTTCATTTTATGTAAGAATATTACAGAAAATATTATTTTAAAAGGCATACACTCAAAATGACTTTTCCATAGGCAGACCCTGACTAAGATAAAGTGCATATTCTGATATGAAGATTCTGTGGCATTTTATACAGAGATGTGTAGAAGTCCAAGAAATTGGTCTAAGTAGTAGTAAAAAAGAAAAAAGGAGAATATTATAGCAATACAGGTAGCTATGCTTTATAAATATGTATCACACATTTATACTTCATGGAACATCACTCTAGGACCTGGCCACAAAAGACACAGACAGGAACATAATCAAGGTGTGTGTCTTGTGTCTATGCGAGCTGAAAAAACAGTTTTCACTCAAATATCTCCCTTAAGAATTCAAAGAAGAATTTTATCACCAAGTCTCTTCTTTTATGAGGAATATAACATATCATGACATTGAAGAAGATGAAATTAATTTTCTCTCTTAAAAAATAACAGAGATATAACCATAGAGCAGCCAACAATGGTCTCGAATGGGTCGTCTCATAGTAGAGAAGATGAACCTCTCTCAAATTCTGTTCTTTTGTGCTCTAGTCCCAAGTCACATTTAAGTAAAAGAAAACTAATAATAATAATAATAAGTTAAAAATATTTTCTGTAGCAGCTTTCATCAGGGGTGATATGAGAAAAGTTAAATCAAAAATGATTCTAAGTTCTCTACAAACATCCAGATGATTAAATACTAAATTACTTTCAAAGGTATCTGAACTCTGAGGCTCATGTAATTTTACTAAGTGCTTTGTTTACATCTTATTTCAGATGAGTTTATTAGGGAAATTTTCCAGCACAGACTGCAATGACTCGTGAATGACACCCAGCCGGCAATTATTCAGACAATAATAGACTCTTCTAGAATATCTGCTTTGTAAGCAGAGGGTAGGTGAGAAGCACAGATGGCTCAGAGTGAATCATGTAAGGTGATTACAGTCTGCCTCATGATTCATCATCTTGTTCTAACAGACATTGCTGACCTTTGACCCCAGTTTTGGTTTAATGTTTTATTCCTGCTACACAAGAGTCCCAGTGTGGGGGTCAAGGTCCCGTGCTGCTTTTGCTCATGGGTATTTATTTGTTTTGGCAGAGACAACAGAAAAATCATACAGCATTTCCTTAGCACTTCCAAAGTGAAAAGAATCTTTTTTTTTTTTTTTCCAAAGTGAAAAGAATCTTACAGATTTAGCAACTCATCCCTCCTTGACATGGAAATCTTGCCAGAAAGAGGAAATCAGGATCTGACCAAGAACTTGGTACATTCTCAGGTTACTCTGGACATTGCCCCTGCCCTTTGCAATGTGGAATCAGCATCAGGGTGTGCGGGCCAGGAAGACTTACCTTTCCCTTCCCTGAAGGGATGCATTCATACAGCCTCTCATCACAGGCTCAGAATTATCAAGAATCATGGAGAAATTCAGGCAACTTCATAGAAGAGTGTCTTAGACAGGGATGGCAGAGCCCAAGGTGGGGAGAAGAGCCCCCCGAGGATGGACATCTGGAAGTAGTGAGTTGCAGCCCAGGCAGACAAGGGAGATGTCCAAGTAGGGTAGTGGGCAACAGTTACAGACAGAGGATGGAGCATAATAGCAAATATTACTTAGTAAGTATCATATTACTAATATCTTAGTAGATACATTGAAGTAAAGGGAGTCAGGTTTCTCAGTGTTGGAGAAGACCAGAACAAACACTGTGGTGTGGATTAAAATCAGTGCTCCCAGAATGATTTCACAGATTTCAATATAGGTAGACAGGTCAGTAGAAGTGAATAGATAGATGATGTAAAAATGTATCTTATACACATATATGATTATGCATTAGATCCATACATAGAATCCCTGGTTCTTTCTCCTCATAGGGCTTACATCAGTGAAAACCCAGTAGCCTTGAGCCCCCTGAGATCATCACTTTCACATGAGTTCTCCCCTAAAATAAACCAAGGCTGCCTGGAGAGACAGAAAGTACAAGATGATCCTGGGACGTCTTGTGCCAGGAGGCAGGAAAGTACTTGAGTAGCGATGGAAATGTCAGAAAGACACAGAACCCAGCTCACCTGTAGGCTTTCACAGGACAATTCAAAAACAAGTTAGCCATCAGAAGAAGTAATGACAAAGAAGAACTTTAACCTTTTAAGAAAATAGAGAACTAAGAGTCTATATTTATTTAATAAACAAATAATTGAAAATTCAATGAGAAATGAGACTTTCAGATACTTAGCGAGCAAAGACCCACAAAACATTGATTACTTGAAAAGCAAAGTCATTTTAGCACAGAAACTGGAAGCACTTGGACTGAGTGACAGAAGGGAAGGTTGGCACGTGTCCCCTGCAGGGACAGAAGGAGAACGCGACATCTCCTGAGGTACTCCCATCAAAGGTGGTATTATGGAAGAAACCCAAGTTGAGGGACTCTCCACAAAAAACTTCTTCTCTAATGTCCCAAAGCACCAAGGTCAGAATGGACAAGGGAAGACTGAGGAGCCGCTCCAGACGGAAGGACCCTGAGGACTCGTGAGGATGCTTCAGTTGGTCCGGCTGCTGTCACAGAGCACCACAAACTGGGGACCTTAGACAACAGATACTGATTTCTCACAGCTCTGGAGGCTGGGGGTCCAATGTCCTGGCTCCAACAGATTCACTGTCTGGTGAGAGCCTTCCACTTGGTGCAGACAGCCCTCTCTCTGTGCCCTCACATGCTGGGTGGGACAAGGGGGCTCTCTGGGGTCTTGTGGACGGGCGCTATTTTAAGAGTAACTAACCAAAAGGGTAAAATCACTGATGGATTCTTCACATTAAACTGGGATTTATGGAATGAATCTCATGGGTAGGCTCCAGGAGTTGGGAACCCTTGAGTAATACAGGCGAGATACATTTGCTCTAATGTAATGACCTTGGGCATCCTCAGCACCTGGGACATACATTTGCTCTAGTGTCTGTTAAGTCTTCAGGTTTTCCTGGAGTCAGTGACCATCAGACTAGGCTGAGTTCTACAAGAGAAGGGTCAGTGTCAACACTCTTCACCCTTCTACATTGCCATCTGGTTCTGAATGCCTGCATGAAGAGTGTCTTCCAGATGTTAGTCATCTTGGTCATCACGGTGTCTTCTCCGGCTGAAGTGGATCTCCCATCTCTGGTAGTGAAGGAGTAACATAAGAGATTTCACACAGTAGAAGGGATAGAGAATGTCCTTGTCACATTGTCCCATGTGAGCCTAGGATTAAAGTCAGTCTGGCAGCAAGACTTTTGCTTCTTTGGAACATCCCCCCGCAACCTGTACACCAGCCTTGGACGCTCCCCATAGGCAGTCTTACTCCTCATCTTGGCTCTTTCCCTCCAGCCATTTCCGTAGTCATCTTGAACGGATATTTACTGGCTGGTTTTTGCCTTGTCCTTGTTGCTTCCTGCTCCCTGTTTTCTTACTCAGTTTTCCAGCTGGTCTATGTCTGCACAACTCTGCCCCTCATCCCTCGACCCTCACATTCGATTCCGCTTTCCAAAGCTCCAAGCTGCAAACATTTCCCGCGTTAACCCCATGAAGCAGTCAGGGGCACAGCTCATCTGCTTTCTGAAATGTCTCCTGTTTTCCCCACGTTAACCCCATTCACCCTCTTATACAAGATTAAGACACAGATTTTTTTGTGTGTGTGACTAATAAACTTAAGAGAAGGTCCCCTTTAATCAAGTTCAAGATGGAAACAAACGTTTTGCACGAAGCATCATTCATGTTACAATTTACTACTCAAAAAGTAGATACTGAGATTAGGGGCATCTTGGCCTGAAGTTTTGATAACGCTGACATCTTTGTCGCACCTTGCTTCTTCAATATAAAGAATAAAATTGTCACAAAGTACATTTCTCTGCCCCATTTATTTTTAACATATCAATTCTGAGGTCTAGATATGGATTCAACTCTTTGAAGTATATCCCTGGGGGCACCTGGGTGGCTCAGTGGTTTAAGCCTCCACCTTCGGCTCAGGTCATGGTCTCAGGGTCCTGGGATCGAGCCCCGCTTCGGGCTCTCTGCTCAGCAGGGAGCCTGCTTCCCTCTCTCTCTCTCTCTGCCTACTTGTGACCTCTCTCTCTCTCTCTGTCAAATAAATAAATAATCTTAAAAAAAAAAAAGCCACGCAGTCTGAAGTTTCCTGCTAAGCCTTAAAAAAAAAAATGAAGTATATCCCTGTACTTCTTTTAAAACATCGTAGTCTAGAAATAATGAATTCCAAACAATATTAGTTGATCTACAATGAATGCTTAATCATAATAATTATCTCATTTAGCATTATTGTTGTTAGTATTAGGAATTTTTCACATCTATGTACACTTTTTCATTTTCTGATTATTTGCTATGTGGGCTTTTATCTTTGTCATCTCAAAAATTACAGAAGACAATAATAACAAACTCATCAGTTTGCATTGTTCACACTCACATAAAATTTCTGTGCCATGTTTGCTTGCTAGCCATAACAGGGTCTGACGCAAAAATTATATTTTTATACACGTGTTGTTCGCATCATTTCCCATGCTCCCGAGTCGAACTGACTCACCGTTTTATGTTATAATGCCATCTCCCTTAGCTCTTCTCTCTCATGTGCTCCTTTTCTGTGTCCCCCAATTTAGTGTCACCTAAAAATCAAACAAATACAATAGCTGAGTAAAACATTTCTTGTCAGTGTCTTCAGAGGTTCTTCTTTCCTGAGCCCATTATTGGTAATAATTATAAACCCCTCTTTCTAGGTACATTTATGCAATATATTTTTAAGAAGCTAATTCAAAATGTGCATTTGGTTTCATAAACTCTCACTGCTTTTCCACCTGAGGCATCTGCTGAAATCACAGCAGACTGTTTGGGGCATGTGAGGGGTTTCCTGCCTGTGCAGAGGTGCTCCTGGGACCAGGTGACTGAGCAGCACAACTGAGGACCTTGGGCATCCTCAGCACCTGGGACAGCTCCACACTAAGGAGCAGCCACAGCACCACAGGACAAGTAAAGCCAGCATGGACAGAGCCCGTGCCCATGAGGGACAGTGTCCGGGCCATGTCTTGAAACACGGAGACACTGGGTGCGCCAAAGCCAGAGGAGATGGTGTCTGCCAATGAAAGGTCAGCACTTTGCAAGGCTGAGCTCTTCCCAACTGGTGTCTCCCTGAACAAGCACATTTTAATCCAATGTATTTACTGTGTTGTCCCCTCTCCATACCTCACGTGACACACAGGTGACTCAGTTGTGCATTTATTCCCACAGGAGAGAGGTGCCTAGGAAAATAGAGCTTTGGTGGCAGAAAACTCGGTCATGTCACACGTCTCTTGCATAGTGTGTGAAGCAATGTTGCACGTGTCTTCGCGGTGGCTTCTAACGTGGAGGTAAGTCCTCATGGAGATCACTGTCCATTCAGGTTTTAATTTGTTACCAATGCATGGCAGGAAATGCTGAGAAATAGCCAACTTCA
>ML111305.1:49915-80023 GCA_003697995.1 Taxidea taxus jeffersonii
GGCAAACTGATCTCTGGGTTTTGCTGCTGCCTGTTTGCCTCCCAGAGAGGGAAGGGCGGCAGGTGGGTTTCCATCGAATCCGCCCGGAGTCACGGGAGTCCCTGTCTGAGAACATCATGTCACTTGATCAAGGGTTGAGGGGTCAAAGTTTGCAGCTCAAGTCTAAACTGGGGAATTTCCAATATCTGAAAAAATATATATCAATTAATATTTGATTTTTTAAAAAACATCTACATGTTTTTTAAATGGAAGCATGAGGGTACCTAGTGATCTGACCGATGATATGCAGAAGTCTTTCTTGCTCATTGTGATTTCAGGCTGAGGCAGGGGAATGAGGTTCTCGTTACTAGAATGTTAACAACACAGCAAGACAATAATGGAGAAACACCATTGTTACCAGCACACCGTTGCCTTCAAAACTTATCTTTATTGCTCGCTGATAATAGGGAAGTATTTTTAATTCAGCAATTTAGCAATTTGCTTGTGTTTGGGTTGTGTTGAGTAACTGGACACCACTAGAAATTACTTTTCTTTGTTCTACTTAATAATCTAGGTTGAGAAGTCTAGGAAAATGGATCCGGCATTTTCAGGGTGTTCATTTGGGCTGCGTTTCTTTCAGGCAAAATCACATACGTGTGTGTAAGAAGTAGTTCAGGATAGACGACATTCTCCTATTAAAATGTGAAGGATTGCATCCGGTCCAAACTGCCTCTGGCCCCTCTTTATCCCGCCGAGGGCTTGATTACCACACACGCCCTCCAGCACGTGCGATGCCACGCATGGGTGCCACCGCCACACCCCTGACCGAAGTGTCCGGAGGACCTGTATGTTCATGCGAGTGTATTGTTCTCCTGTGCACATGAAAACTGGACCAGATGCCAGGCATGGGCTGGTGAAGCCTGAGGGCTCTAAACCTTTCTGCCCAGAACGGGCTTCCTACTCACACCCCTGTGTATGGTAATTAGTAGAGAAATACATTCTGGAGAAAATACATCTTCTCTGCCTTGCACCTGATGCACTTTTGCACACACTCTCACCGCCTGATGAAGGTATGAGCTCCTTGAAGATCTGGAGGGTCCCTCACACCCCTGCCTACCCAATCCCCCAACTACAACAGCGGCTTGGGATGCAGTGAATGCAGCTTGGTCTGGGTCCAGATTCTGAACAGCAAACTTCTTTTTTTGTTTTAAAGATTTTTATTTATTTACTTATCAGAGAGAATGAGAGCACACGCGGGGAGAGCAGCGGCAGAGGGAGAAGCAGACTTCCCGCTGAGCAGGGAGCCTGACACAGGGCTCCATCCCAGGACCCCGGGATCATTCCCTGAGCCGATGGCAGATGCTAACACCTGAGTCCCCCCGGCGCCCCGAAATGGCAAACTTCTTGATGAGTTTATCCACCAAGGGATACATATTTGTATATTGTGTTCCAGAAGTGTTCCAGACTTCAAAAATGAATATTTGGTGAGAAATAAAGGATTTATGAAATATTTCAATTGGGCACATTAAATGCACAATTAGACACGCCCGTTAATTCTATCAATTGTGTTGTTGATGCAGGTGGTTTTGTCCTGTGCAGAGTTATTATCTCAAAGAAAGGTCTTCTTGAGTACCGATAATTAGTCTGCATGGGAATGTGGCCTATGGCCAACGCATTATGTGTCCTATTATCTCATTACATATGATGTGAGCATTTCACCTTCCATCCGCTAATTTTTTCTTTGAACTCACTTCCAGGAGTGTGTGTCCCATCCTACAAATGCTACATCTTCGGATGAGAAATACTGCTGTTTCCTGTCATATATGGTCCTACAAGACACTAGACACACACAGGCGAAGGACTTGGCGGAATGCTAACCCTAAATGGACAGTATTAGCAGTTTGTTTTGAATCTAGAATGACTTCAGGTGACCAGAGGTCCAGTTCCATGGTGTCCCAGGCTTTGAAGAGTGTCATTTTGGTTCTCACGTGTCAGCGTGAAAAGCTCCCCACTTCCTTTAGGAGGACAGACTAGATGATTACTTCGGTATTTTTCAAGCTGTAACATAATTGTAGAACCGGTCAAGGCAGTGCAATCAAAGCATCTGTGTGACCATGAAAACACGTGGTTGCCACTGAGTTTGCTGAGATACTAAGAGAAATGGCTCTTTAATGTACATGTCTCTCCTTTGGACGCTCTTAGGAAGAATTCCTGTGCTTCAAATTCCAAGCTCGTGTCCAACAGGCAAGAGAAAAGCAAGCGACTATAAGCTGGTGATCCCGATACACAGTACAAGTTAGTGTCCCAGGGTTCCACGTGTCGGCAGGACGGGCTGGGAGGATGCAGCGTTGGGGCAATGGGGCGGTGTGGACACTTGGAGGGTAGCAGGTGCCTGGACGACAGGGGCAGGCATCGCGTGTAGGTCTCACCTGAGCTCTGGAACGGACGGCTGAGGGAAATAGCGTGTTTCGTTCCTGGGTGGTCATTTCCTACACTGCACACCGTAGTGACCCTGTGCATAGAAACCCCCCTGGGAGGAAGAGGTCAGGACAGGGGTTCATAAACACCTTGAGCGCAGTCTGCGAAGCTCCTGTAGACGGCCGCAGGGACTCCTCGCTGCCCACAGCTGGCTGCCTCCCATCGCCGTCCTGCTTTGCTCTTAGCTGTGTGTCTCCAGCTGTGGCACGCACGTGTGCCTGCTCTGTCCTGGGCCTCATGACAGCCTCGGCCATTCGGGGCAGATTTAAGTGCATACGGCCAGGAATCATCCTCCCCAGCTCAACGGGAATCTGTGGTCAGAGATCATAAGACATGCTTCCTCATAATGTCAATATTCTACAGTCTGTCAAAATCAGTTACTTTATGTATAACCTTGTGAGGTTCTAAAATGCTTGTGTGTGTGTTTGTGTGTGTGTGTATATGCATATATCTTTTAAGTTTTATTTATTTATTTTACCCAACACTGGACTCAATCTCACGACCCTGAGATCATGACCTGAGCCAAAACCAAGACTCAGTAGCTCAACCCACTGAGCCAGCCAGGTGTCTCTCGAACATATATTTAAAGAAACTTCCTTTAAGGAATTGAGAAAACCCTTTTTAAATGCTAACTCCTTGTGTTTTTGTTTTGTTTTACTTAACATTGTATTATGATATTATATTTACCCAGGGTTATATTTAAACGTTATTTGGTTTAGTCCATCTCATTTATATTAGTTAAAGCTGAAAAGCAGATACAAATTTGCACAAGGGTTTTCTGTTTCTAGAAAGTAGCTCAGGGGATTTTTTTTTCCTCATGTCAGAGGTTTGGATGGTTTGGGGACGCCTGGGTGGCTCAGTTGGTCATGTGTCTGACTCTTCATTTCAGCTCAGGTCATGGTGTCAGGGTCGTGAGATCAAGCCCCAGATGGAACCTGGCATGGAACCTACTTAAGTTCCTTTCTCCCTCCCCCTCTGTCCCTCCCCCGACCCCAGAAAAAGAAGTTTGGATGGTTTGAACTGAACCCAAATGAAATTTTTAAATACCTTTCTCATTGGGCATTGAGTCTGCTTCACGGTACACTCAGCTGTTCGGGGGCACCTGGGTGGTCAGTCAGTTCATTGTCCAACTCTTGGTTTTGGCCCAACTCGTGATCTCAGGGCCCGGGGACGGCATCCTGTGTCTGGCCCTGCGCTCAGAGGGGGTCTCCTTGAAGATTCTCTCTCTCTGTCTGTTCCTCTGCCTGTGCCCGGCCTGTGGCTTGCATGCCCGCTCGCTGTCCCTCCTGCCGTCTTGTCTTGTCTTCCTCCTGTGTTTAAACACCTGCGGTGAGCACGGAGAGAGACAGTTCCCCTGACTCCAACTAGACATGCTAACTACTGGCAGGCGCACTACTAGCTAGGGAAGATGGTGGGGTTTCCCCATACGATAACTGTAAATATGACACGAGCTTTCTTCTTTGGCAAAGTTGTGTATTTTGCACACCTAGGGATCCCTGCGCGTGTCTGACTGCCCCACGGACCCGGCACGAGACCTGCGTCAGGTCCTTCACTCGGGCCCCGGTCCACGCCCAGTCCTTCGTGAACGCCAGGCCCCCTGCAGACTGGTGTGACACGGTCACAGCAGCAAAGCCAGGGAGACGGGGATTTCTGCTTCAGGCGTGGAGCCCACCCTTGGGATAAGGAGACCCGCCGCTGAGTCGGCGAACGTGAAGGCTGAACTCAGGGCAGTGCTTTAAAGAGCTGCGTGGACTGAGCGCGCAGCTGAAGCTCCCGACAGTCAGGACTGTCTTTGGCGCTCACCGATCTCCCGGTGAATTAAAGCTCCTCACGTGACTGTCTACTCAATAGGGCTCAGAGTTCCACGGGGTCACATGCACTTACACGCACACGAAGTTGATTTTCTCCTGATCTGTAGGAAAGGGGCCCTGGGCTTGCAGTTGTAGGAGTTCAAATCCTGCTTCCAAGCCTGCCTAACGCCCGTGTCCTTGCAGCGGAAATGAGGCAGTGACGTCTGTCCGGTCTATCTCCCAAAGGTAACGTAAAGACTAAAATAGAAAGTGTTGAAAACACTTGCAACAATAAAGGGCTATAACAAGACCCTCTTATCATTACTCTTTCCTTGAAATCCTATGTATCTTTTCTTTTCAGAGCTCTATTTCCAGCTACTTTCAGAGCCCTACAACATCCTTTATAGGTGAGGGGCGCCTGGGGGGCTCCGTCACTGAAGCGCCCGCCTTCAGCTCAGGTCACCATCCCAGGGTCCTGGGATCGAGTCCCACATCAGGCTCCTTGCTCGGCGGGGGCCTGCTTCTCCCTCTCCCTCTCCCCTCCTTGTGCAAATTCCCTTTCTCTCTCTCTCTCTCTCTCTCTCTCTCTCTGTCAAGCAAGTAAATAAAATCTTTTAAAAATTAAAAAAAGATAAAAAAGATATTTTACAGGTGAGAAAGAGCACAAAATCACAAATGATAAAAGGAAGGCAAAACAGTGTTTTTTAAGAGGGAAATGTTACCCACAGACTTAAGGCAGAAATCTGAGGCCTGCAAAGAGGAATATATATGAATCTCATGTTTCTAAATACTTGGAAGAAGCTTGACTAACGGACACAAATATTAATGAAGACTTTTTCTTATTAATACAAAAGAAGCATTCGTTTTCATCTTGCTTCTCTGCAGTAAATTACATTTATTAGTGGCGATATGGACTGCATCCCAGGCCTTGGTGGTATGATCAGTATCTCTTGGCTCCTGAATCGACCACCTCGTTTAGAGCCCTTCCCGCATGTTCATCTCTGTTTTTGCAGATAGAGATACACATTTTTACTAATTCCAGTTAAATCCTAGCTATAGAAATCCAAAATGTGGGACTGGACATTGTACAGCATTTTTCAAGCAGAAAACATTTGTGTAATTAAAACAACAACAGCAAAATCTTAGAGCCAATGTTGTGCAGGTGCGTTTGGCTGAACGTCAAGGCTCTGAGAAGGGCTACTCAGAAGCTGCCATCGTTGTTTTCTTGACAGGCAGCCTAAGGACAGAGAAGTTTAAATGATCCCAGGCCTTTCTGGACAAGGAAGACAGTTGTGGACAAAGTGTCAGAAGACCTGGGGTTCCGCTTCCCGGACCGACCTCCAGTCCCACCTGTGCTTCACCAGGACAAGAAGGAACACAGGGCCAGGAAATCAGGAATCTTCTGAGGAGGAAAGAGCTGACAGTCCGGTTCTGCAACAATCTACACGGCTGGAGGTCAAGCGCCAACAGAACACGATGACGTCTTACTTTAAAAAAAATGTCTCCTTGGGCGCCTGGGTGGCTCAGTGGGTTAAGCTGCTGCCTTCGGCTCAGGTCATGATCTCAGGGTCCTGGGATCGAGTCCCGCGTCAGGGTCTCTGCTCAGCGGGGAGCCTGTTTCCTCCCCTCTCTTCTCTGCCTGCCTTTCTGCCTGCTTGTGATCTCTGACTGTGAAATAAATAAATAAAATCTTTAAAAAAATTTTAAAAAAATAAAATAAAAATAAAAATGTCTCCTTGAAGGACAGGTGCTTACAGACAGGAAGCGGTCCTCCTGTCACCTTCACTGTTAAGCCCGTCTGTTGGAAATGCCAGCTGGCTGGGTGGCTCTGGCAAGGAGCTCATGCTTCAGGGACCTCGTCTCATCATTCATAAGCACCCAGGTGGACTGCGTGCCCTTACCTGACGTCCTCTGGTCTCTCAGGGCCTCTCCAGCCGCCTTTTGGAGGCGGTTTCCCAGCCACAGACTGGGCACTCCCTGGTCACGTCCTTCAGGCTCGGTCCCCTGCCAGTCCATGTCCTGCAGGAAGCTGCCTTCAGAAGGACACCCCTCACTGCGGCGAGACTTCTGTCTGTCCCCAAGAGCCGCCCAGCCTGCCACCTGCTCTCGGGCATGGACTCTTGATTCACAAGAAAAAAGAGCTTCCCCAGTGCCATTTAGAGTAAGAATTTACCTCCTTTCTCCTGTGATAACCTGTGGTCTCATTTATATTCCTGGTCCTTGGGGCACATTCTGCTCATAAATGTCATTTGGTAACTAGTGACTGAAGAAAAGGATAAAAAACCTTTTTAAGAACGATTTTGAGGTAGTTTACGAGATGAGTTTAAAACAAATCTAGGTGAATCTAGATCTTTTTGGAAAACATTACATAATAAAGTGTATAAAAAGTTATAAAAAGTCCAAAACAGCAAAGACTAATTTTTTTTTGGCTAATTGGTCTCTTTAAACAATTGAACCAGGGAAAGTGACACTCTATTTTCCTGAAATTTTCCACTTTAGCTACTCATGTTTGGTATTTCTTCCCTCTTTTGTAATTGCCGGTGCAAGAACAACGACACTTTTGTAGTGCGGAATATAACCCTGTCAGGTGGATTCAGTGCTTGGGTTAGAGAAACATGTCTTTGCAGTTAAGTACCCAAGGTGTTTGTTTTGCTGCTCTAGAAATATAATTTTAATTTTGGGGAAACGTTAAATTTCTTGAGAACGTGGTGACTAGTTCCTGACACCCTCAGACAAGGCACAAGGCGTGATGGATCTTCAGGCCGCTTTTCGGCACAGGCAGGGAGTTCCCGTCACCTTTCTGCAGGATGTGCAATGGAGAAAAGCTTTCACTGGGAGTCAAAAATCAGCCTTCGCTTTGCGGGACGAGAGCTCCAGGTATTTTAACCACCAGACTTAGTATTAGCGACGACGGGTAAGGAAGGACCCAGACGCAAGGGAGCAGCAGCTTCTCAACTCCCGGTAGGAGCGGGGGCGACTTCACCCTGAGTGTTGGGCAGCTGCTTTGGCAGTCGGGGACAGAAATCACGACTGCCGTGGGGTCGGGGCTGTTACTTTTGTGACAAAGAAGCAAATTGAAACCAGAACCCAGGAACTCCCCAGGAAAGCACCAGGCTGAGCCATGGAGAAGGTGACCTTACCACTGACCCACGGGAACAGTCCTCTTGGCTGCACAGCTCGACGACCCGCCCGCGGGCTGACATGCACTTGCCACCGAGACCCGGATGGCGCTGGGATGGGGCACGAGCTCCCTGTCCCTCACGCGGGCGCTTCTCTCCCTTGAGCTGCCTCAGTCCCGCCTCCCGACAGCGTGAGCCTCACTCCCGCTCCGCAGACGGGAGCAGCGCCAGCCCACGCACCGTGGACCAGAGCCCCACCGCCCGCACCTCCACGGAGCCCAGGCCTCCCGGGGTAGCTCTCCCCTGCTCCCCACGCTTGCCGGCCCCTGGATCTGCTGCCGGGCATTTAGTGCTGTTTGGTCCATGAATCATAATTTTGGGAAGATTACTCTACGGGAAGCCTGGGTGTCTTGCTTCTGGCCCCAGGAATTCCACTGACCCCCTGTCTTCCAGCAAGTCACCAGCCCTCTCTGAGTGTTGTGTCTTAAACCGTAATATGAGGAATTCATGTTAGAATTAGTGCATCTCTGGGTTCCTTTTAAGTTTAAGAATGTAAAGATCACACCTCTTGAATCAGGGAGAAGGGATCTCTAAAGTACAAAGCAGAGGTGTCTGCTAGTCCTAATTTTCACATCTTCTCGGGAGCTGGGGACCATCACGAGAAAGGGGGGATGCTTTGCTGTCCTGTCTGCAATATTCTCGATGCCGAAGGCACAGCGGTGAAATGCAGGAGGGAGAAGAGGTGGCTTTGGTCCATGTCCGGGTTTCCAGATGCTGCTGGTGAGTCACTTCCCCCCCGGGGTGTATCTGCGCCGTGTGGTGGTAACACGCATCCTGGAGTTGCACACGGGACTGAAACAGACCCTTGCTGAGGGCATTGGTCGGCACGGTGAGTGCTCACGGACAGTGCGGGCTCAGGAACCGCCAGCACCAATGGGACAGCTGCCCCACGCTGAGTGGCCTCTGACATCTTATGCTTCCTGTGCTACTAATAATTTTTAGTATAATGTATCCAACGCTGACCATAAGTATTTGGGACAATCTTCTACTTAATGCATATTTACCTCTGATGTCTTTTCCATTTCTCCCCAAGAAGAGGTCGAGTCAGAGGGTGCAGATGTCTTTGTGAGAAATACTGGCGTGGGCACCACTAGGCAGCACTGGAGGTGAGAGCCAGCATAGCATGTGGGAAAGGCTGCTTTGGCCCCAGCGCTGCAGGATGAATTTCGGCAGGTGACCCGGAGCCCCCAGCAGCTGCAGCCAGGCTCTGGAGCCTCACCCCCGGGGGGGGACCCCTCCACCAGCAGGTGACCTGCAGCCCTCGGCAGCTGCAGCCAGGCTCTGGAGCCTCACCCCCATGGTGGTGGTGGGGGGGCGGTGGCAGAGCCGGGCACCCGTGAGGTTTTGTTGCAGCTCCTGTGTTTCCTAGTTCCACAGTTTCCATTTTTTGGTCATTTTCTAGAACTTCTGTCTCTTGTTGAGCTGGTCCACTTGGTGTTTGTTTGGGGGACCCTACTGGGGACTGTTAATTATTCATGAAGCTACTTTAAGATCCTCTCCAGACCATCCCAGCTTCTGATCTCTCTTGCCATCCACTTCCCTGATGGAGTTTCTCGTCCCAGGCGTGGCCTTGCCTACTGCTGGTAGGAAGACTGAGGTTCGAAGGTAGCCTGGCCTTTCAGGCTGTTACGTGAGGGGACCCTGGCTCCTCCTTGTCTGTTGTGCTGCGGCTGACAGCCCAGTGAGGGTCAGCGGCAGCTCCCGCCTGCTGCGTGGACCGTCCTTCCGGTGACCCTTCTGTTGCCAGAGCCCTTGGTGCTTCGTTCTTCTGGGGCCACGGAGGCTCCTTCTGAATCTCAGCAGGGGCCGTTGCCGGATGCGAGACCCTTTCCTGGGCCTCTAGACGTCACTGGGTACCCCAATGCCTGCTGCTGAGGACGTGGGGACACAGATCAGCTCCCGTGTGGTCGGACCCCACCCTGGCACCCTGCTGTGGCCACCTGGGTCTGCCTGGAGCAGCTCTGAGTGATGGCTCTCGGGGCTCCCCAGTCTCCCTGATGGGGCTCCCCTTCCTGGACCTCCGGCCTGAGACAACAGGCTTGTGTTCATTTCATTTGCACAAGCCCCTTGGTGGCTCGAGGCTGAAGGACCAAGAACTATGGGGACAGAAAGGAGACCCAGGAACTCACCACATTGTTGCTCAAATGCTGGGTCCCTGCCTCTCCTCTTCCCTGGCCTGTAGCCCTTCAGGGTCCTGGTGATGGACTCCAGAGCTGTGTAGTCATATTTACAGGGAGGCAGCAGGGCAGAGGGAGTCTGTGCTCCAGAAACCTCCTACGATCCATTCACATTTGTCAAAATCTTTGAGTCATGTTGAGGGAAAGGTCAAATGGTAACCAATTATGCTGTTGGGTTCCCTGGGGCAGTTCACTTTCTGGACTGACACGTGATTTTCATGGGAGAGGTTCACTGGTGAGGTAAAATTCCATCTGGCAGGTGGAGATAGAACCGAGGAACCCTGGCATGTGGGGTCTGGTGTTGCACCCATCTCGTGCCCGGTGCACCACTGTGGGCATTCTTCTTACCCTTCACATTTAATGCCTGGTCCTCTCGGACAGGCATTACCTCAAGTACCTGAGTGTGCTCAGAAACTGTAGATGTCAATATTATTGTTCCCATTTGGCAGATGAGAAGGCAGACACTCAGAGTCACTTGCTGAAGTGGAGTCAAGATCTGAGCCAGCATCTTCAGACCCCGAAATTGTAGAATGGCTTCGCTACGGTTCAGTCTTGGCTAATCGCCCATAATTCTGCAAAACCCTAATAACAAGGCTTGGAATTTGATAAGCAGAATTATAGGTAAATTCCTTCCACTTCCTGGGAAAAGATAAAAGGCTTTACAGACCTGACACATTAGCCGATTTTAGGAAAAACTGGCAAATCGCTCAGGAGCTGTTTTCTTCCCTGCACCAGGCCTTGGTTGTCTGAACTAAGCTAAGTGGCCCAAGATGAGAAAGTGGGGAGCAGAGGACGGATCCAGGGTCAGGTCACCTCAAACTGCCGTTTGCATAAGAATCAGCCGGAAGGCTGGTAAGCTTTTAGATTCCAGGTCCCACCCCCAGAGAATTGGCCAAAGTTGACCGAGGGCAGGGCCGTGAGAATCCACTTTTTCTTGAGGAATCCAAGGTAATGGGCAATCCAGACTAGACACTTCGAGAAACTCTGTTCTGGGATTTGAAGCCAAGAAGTTTATATCCAGGGAGCAATTAATCCAAATTTAAGCTTGAAATTAAAATATTAAAATACAAATAGGATTTGTGATAAGAATTAAATCTAAATAAAAGTTTTTAATTTCTTACGTACATGCCATGGGCACCGTCTTTGGAACACCACAGGTACAATTAATATATTCCTAATGGGTGCACAAAACGAAGATAGGTCGAGGCTCACTTGATCTTTCCTTTGTGTTCAAAGCCAATTTCAGCAAGTTTCCAAGTAAAGTTGCATCGGTTTACACTTGGACTCCAGCTGCCATGCTGTGGACTATCCGTGCAGGTCACGTGGGCCACAAAGGAGAGACACCACAATCCAGCCCCACCCCTGTCCTGTTTCTGACCAACCAACACCGCCTTCCCAGCCCCCGTGGGAGACAGGACCCCACTGGGTCAGAGCTGGTGGCTCCCTCTATGGCTTCTGTCTCTGAATGTCATCTCCACTGCTCCACTGCCTTGTGTCTATGTAGTTTTGGAATGTGGGTGAGTTTGGGAGCCCACCACCAAGAAAGAATTCTTGAGACATCGTTCGTGCAAAAGAAGGTGATTTTATTAAAACACAGGGACAGGGCGCTTGGGCAGAAAGGGCAGCCGCCTGCTGTTATGAGGGGTGGCTGATTATATACTTGAGAGCTGGGGGACTTAAGGAAAAAAGGAGGTTGTTCAAAAGGACTTTCATATTCTGCAGAAGACTGTCAGGATGCTGGAGGCCTGGCTATTGTCAAGCTAACGCTGTTTTCCCTCTAGCAAAGCATCAACATGAAGACAGAGTTTCCTGGAGGAAAGTTCTACTCTTCCTATTACAAGTCCTTGTCAGGAGCCTGCAGGTCAGACAGAAATTAACTTTGTTTACTTTCCCTTCTGCCTCTGTTTCCTTCATCACTGTGGAGGGGAGGGTGATGTTAGGGCTCCAGGAAATTGAGTTATGAGCTTCTGGGAGGTAGCTGTTGATAAGAATGTTTTTTCCATGTGAATCACCAAGACATTGGTAAACCAGTGGAGACCATGTCCTGCGGGACTGTGATCTGTCAGTGAACTATTTGTGTTTCCTTCCCTGAGCTCTAGGGCAGGCAGGAGCGCCTGGGGAACATCCCACAGACCCCACTCGGGAGGGGGGGATGCGGGGCGCCAGTCTGTGCTTTGTCCTCAGCTGGCCTTCTCCTCCCTCATCATTATGGAAAATCTCCAAGTTTTATCACTGGGTAAAAAAAGACATGCATGGATGAGCGGGCTTTGTTTGTAGCTTCGGGAGTGATCGTCTTCTCTGTGGAGGACACGTCAGCAAGTTCACAGGGAACCTGCAAAGGCTGTCTGCCTCTGAGGGACCCAACATCAGATGTACAAGACAAGCTTGGTTTTCAGTGTTTGCAATGTACATGCATTAACTTTATAAATTTTCTTTCATTTAACATTCTATTTAGAAGCTATATGAGGGAACACTCCTAACCATGTGTGATTTGACTCTGCCTCATGCAAACTGACCTTAGTGCAGATAAACTTGGAAAAAAAAAAAAGGATTATATTAATGAGGGAGCAGAAGACAAGCTGAGGACAAAGCAGAAGGTGACCCCACCCCCACTCCCCACGCCTGCAGATGGGACCTATGTGACATTCCCCAGGCACTCCTGACCGCCCCAAAGCTAAAGAAAGGAAAAACAAATAGTTAACTTATGGAGATCCCAACCCTGCAAGACAGGAGTCTCCCTCAGTTTATAAATGTCTTAACAATCTACAGGAACAAAGCATTTCTATCAATAACCTGGCTTCCAGAAGGATGTGTAGACACAGTTAAATGTCCTTATAGGGAAGCTCTATTATTAATTTCTTAAGGAATCTCCACACTGTTTTCCAAAGTGGCTGCACCAATGTGCATTCCCACCAACAGCGTGAGAGGGTTCCCCTTTCTCCACAGCGTCTCCAACATGCGTTGTTCACTGTCTTGTTGATTTTGGCCATTCCAACTGGTGTAAGGTGGTGTCTCAATGTGGTTTTGATTTGAATCTCCCTAATGGCTAGTGATGATGAACAGTTTTTTCATGTGTCTGTTAGCCATTTGTATGTCTTCTCTGGAAAAGTGTCTGTTCATGTCTTCTGCCCATTTTTTTGGCATGACTATCCGTTTTGTGTACATTGAGTTTCAGGAGTTCTTTATACATCTTGGATATCAGCCCCTTGTCTGTGGTGTCATTTGCAAATTCTCCCATTTCCTGGGTTGCCTCTTTGTTTTGTTGACTGTTTCCTTTGCTGTGCAGAAGCTTTTTATCTTGATAAAGTTCCAAAAGTTCATTTTCACTTTTGTTTCCTTGGCCTTTGGAGACATACCTTGGAAGAAGTTTCTGTGGCCAATGTCGAAGCGTTTACTGCCTATGTTCTCCTCTAGGATTCTGATGGATTCCTGCCTCACATTCATGTCCTTTATCCATTTCAAGTTTATCTCTGTGTATGGTGTAAAAGAGTGGTCGAGTTTCATTCTTCTCCACATAGCTGTCCAATTTCCCCCCAGCACCATTTATAAATGTCCTTACAACCGGCAGCCACTGACAGATACCTGAAGTGGGCAGAGTGTAATGTTCCTCCAGGAAGCTCCCAACTCTCTCAATGTTAATGTCTTGCCAGAGGGAAAAACAACCTCAGCATGACAATGGCAAGGCCTTGGGTATCCTGGGAGTCTTCTTTAACATAGGAAAATCATTTGAAAAGCCACCATTTTCCTTAACTCCCCCAACTCCCAACTATAAAAACAAACATTCCTCACAACCCTGGGGCAGCAGCTCTTTCTGCTCACAGGTCCTGTCCCTCTGCTTTAATAACCACCATTTTGCACCAAAGACTTCTCAAGAATTCTTTCGTGGTCATCTGCTCTGGACCTCACCCTACAGAATCTCACCGGTATTCCAAAGCCCCATCAATATGAGACCAGAAGACATATATACACAATGCATCTAGCTAAGTTAAATTGATATATATATATACACATATATCATATATACACACACACTCACAATAATCTTTGGTAAGCTTGTTATCCAAAATATTTAATAAAACATTTTATTATTTTTTATAAAACATTTTGTTTTTAAAAAAGCTTTGCTGTGAAATATAACTAAAACAGACTCAAGAGAAATCAAATGTTTGTGGCACTTCATACACAGATGACATCAATAATTTTTTTTTTTGAAAACTCCTAAAATTCCCAAATGAGTCCACCAAACCAGGAACTGAAATGAGTTAGTTTAAGAAGAAGAAAAATTTTGTGTATTTTCTTATCTCGGAAATGCTATTAATAAAATGTTTCTTGTTTTTTTCATGTTGAGCAGAAAAGTATAGATTGAAATAAATAAAATTGAACTGATTCAATAAAATTAAATGTGATTTTGAATATTATTAAGGAATTTTAGTGATTTTTCTACTTTTTCAAAAGCTAAAGAAAACTAGAAATGAGCACATTTATATTTATAAACAAAGAAACAGCAAGAAATCATTTTAAGCCATCTCCAAACAAGGGTGAACTAAGTTCAATTGGTTTGATTTTTCTTTAATCCAACCCAGGAATAAAAGGAGCGAACATACAGAGAAGCCACAGGAAGAGCAGGATTGCACGAGGGCACACTTGGTGCACATATGTGGACTCTTCTCAGTGAGGTTAGAAACAAATTCCAATCCCACTGAGGAGCCTTAAGGAATGTGTCCAAAAAATCCTTCTACACATTTGAAACTATCTGAACAACAATGGTCACAACAGGCTTTAGAAACAAGATTCGTGGGGAAGAAAGGTCTGCTTTGCCGGCATGAAAGGGCTTCCAAGCTCCAACCTTTGCAGCCCTGCAAGTTTAAGAACCAACAGTGAACAGACATAAGGGTGCCAAGACGGAGAGACATCTCGCGCCCCATAGAACATGGCGCTTTCCAGAGTGCGCTGCAGGCGCCATTTCAGAGTTGTGGGAAGGGAGGCACCATTACAGAAGTTCTTTGAGAATAAGCTATTATTTATTACATATGATGTGGGAAACAGAGGCAGAAGAAAAATGATTAAATTTCCTTACTACCTAGAGCCCACTGACAAGTCCTTGAACTAGGCAGAGTGACATTTCTCTAGGGACTCAACTGCCTCTACCTTAATATTTTGCTAAGGGCAAAAGTCAATCCTAACCTGACCACCCCCATCCCCAACAAGGATCCTGTAAGTCTAGTTCTACATACAAAAATTCCTTTGGAAACTTCCTTTATCTCTACACCCTCCAAGATAGGCACTAGCAATCATCCCCAAGCATACTGATACACATCTGAAAGGTCTCATGACTAAGGTTTTATTAGATGGTAATAAATGACCTTGTCCCAACAACAGCTAGCCCCTCAAGGTCCTGGGAACCTTGCTTCCAAAATTCCTTAGAGACTCACGCCACCCCTGACCCCCTCCCCACCTGCAGGCATGTAATGGACCACTCCTCACGGCCCCGGGCCAGTGGCTCTTCCGCCCAAGGGTCCTGCCCTCCTGCTTTAATAAAATCACCTTTTTGCACCAGAGATATCTTAAGAATTCTTCCTTGGTCATCGGCTCCAGACTTCACTTCATCAAAAGGATGCTGGAGGCCTGGCTATTGTCAGCGAAGGTTGTTTTTCCCTCTGGCAAGACATTAATGTTAAGACAGTTGGGAGTTTCCGAGAGAACATTACATTCTGCCGCCTCAAGTATTTGCCCAGCGGCTGCAGGCTATAAGCACAATTAATTTGATCTACATTTCCTCTGCCTTTGTTTCCCCGCACCACTCCCGGGAGCCAGAGGGGCACCATGGTAGGGAAATAACTCAGCAGTTTGGCCAAACTATAGTTTGCTTTTTAAGATTTTTATTTTATTATTATTGTTATTTTTTATTTGGGACAGAGAGAGCACATGTGTTTGAGGGGGCTGTGAGGAGGGGATGGGCAGGGAGGTATCTCCCGCAGACTCCACACCGAGCATGACCAGGGCTCAATCCCAGGACCCTGAGATCATGACCTGAGCGGAAACCAAGAGTTCGGAGCTTAACCCACTGAGCCACCCAGGCGCCCCGAGATTTTATTTTTTTAGGTAATCTCTGCACCCAACACGGGGCTTGAACTCACAACCCCCAGATCAGGAGTCACTTTGCACCAACTGAGCCAGCGAGGCACCCCCGAACTCCTGTCACTTGTGCTCATCGAGGCGTCTCACACTGCGGCGAGTGAGACCCTCACCAAACCACGCTGAGCTCTGAGCAGCATCAGGCCTGGGCGCTAACTGGGGCTGGAAGTGATTGGTACTAAGCAGCCTCTCGGTGTGGCTCGCACCGCAACAAGGCTGTGCCTGGCAACCGGCCTTTCCTTCCTTGGTGATAAGCGAATCACATACGGTTTATTTTTAGGGCATGGCCAGTTCGGTGGAGGAAGTCGCGTTGCCTCGGTAAATGAGAGAGAATTATATCCAGGGGACACTGTGATGTGCAGGCAGCTCCCATAGTAACCCCGTGAGTGTGCGGTCAGAGTGTGCGGTCGGCGCCGGAGCCCGGGCAGGAAGGGGTCTTTCCTGGGTCAGTGCTTCCGGCGAGAACCTGTCCACCGCAGCGTCTGTGCGAAGCCCAGTCCAGCCCTGGTGCGCACATCCTCACTTCTCATTTTCCAAAGCAAGCTTTACATGTCTACTTAAATGCAAAAGAAAATGTCTCAACACTTAAGAAATAAGGAAAAAAGGAGGCTAGAGGCAGAATTTTTATTTTAGGGGAATGCATTTCTTTTTCTCTGAGGTCATCTTGCAATTGGATCAAAGTTTCCTTTTACTTAATATAACGTTGCATTTTTGCTCTGTTTGGAGCAAAAACCTATCTTACTGAATCTCTTCTCTTTTGGGTACGGTATTTGCATAGAGGGCCTTCATCACTTTTGATCTACGTCACATAAACAAAATTACCTTGAGATCCTCGGTGGTTGTTAAGAGTGAAGGGCAGGCCTCAGACAAAAAGTTGGAGAATCATTGCTCCAGATTATCACCTAATTTCATAGCATTTTGTGTCCTGACTTAAAGAGCAAGCGTGATATGAACACAGCTCAGGTCCCTCCTGAAGCATTTTCTGGCATCGAGGCAAGTGGTCAGTTTCGCCCCTCCAGTCCTGGCATGTAAAATTGCTATTGGCCTATCAACGATCATCCTGGAATCCTCTTCATTTTGTGCGGAAATTTAACATAAAAATTTCAACGCACTAGTCTCTCTCAGTGTTTTCTTGTTTCTGCACAGATTCCTGCAGCTCGTTGACTGGAGCTCTGCCTTTTATCTTGACCTTCTGTAGGAGCCAGTGAGGGATGCGACTCCATAGACAGTGGGGGAGAGAGGTGGGGGGACACAGGGAAGGAAGGAGATGGGGCAGGTGTGCTGGTCCTGGCTGAGCGCTGCCGAGCGGGCTGCGGAGCCTATGACGGTGTTCATAGGTGTGCAGCTTCCTTCTGCTTCCTTGGGTTTCCCTGACCATGTGCGGGACGGACCTCACGTTCTGGGTGCGGTGGGTGCAGGGCAGAGTCAGCGGGATTCCCTCCCTCTTTCTAAAGCAAGGGGAGTGGACTTGGGGTGAGGTCCGTGGGGCAGCTTCAGGCTTCCAGGTGAGGGTGGCTCAGAGGACGCATCCAGGGAACTGCTAGGATCCCCAATCCCGGACCTCACGCAGACCCACCGACCCAGAATCTGCAGCTTAGTGCACACTGGCCAGCCACACCGGAGCCCACGTGTTACTCCATCAGGAGAGTAAAGATGCCCTTAAAGCCTACAGCATCCTCCACCACGATTTATTTTATTTGATTTTATTCCAATTCCCACAAGTGTTCCCAAACTGATTCATTGTTACCTTTCTAAATTGTATTTATTTATTTGGGAGAGAAAGAGAGAGAAAGGGAGCTCAGGGGAGAGGCAGAGGGAAAAGCAGGCTCCCCTCTGAACAAGGAGCCGGTTGCGGGGCTCCATCCTAGGACCCTGAGATCAGGACCTCAGCCGAAGGCAAAGGCTTAACCCACTGAGCCACCCAGACGCCCCTCATTGTTATTTTTTGAAGGCAGGTTTCTTTGTGAGCAGGTTAATGGGGGCCTCTCCATCCGCGCCCCTATGTTCTCAGGCATCAGCCCCGCACCTCCTGGGTGCCAGATTTGAACTTAAATCCACACATGACATTGTCCATCTTCACTCTCTCTACCGTTTCCCAATTTGAGTTGCAACAAGCAGGTCACTCATGGAATGACCTCCCAAATGTGGCACCTACTCACCTTCCTTCCCTCTATCTTATCCTTATGCCTCATGCTGTGGGTGAGGGGCGGATGGGGCTCTTTGCTCTCTGCACTACTGGGGTAGTTTCTCTGAGCTCAGTTACTAGAGCTGTTCTGATACTGGCTTACCCTCCACCATGATCTGCCTTGTCCACCCTGCCCCGTTCCTTAAATAGTACGCTCATTATTTTGTCTGTTCTTATCTGTCCCAAAACCCTGGGATCTTTACTTCCCGAGTTCGGACATTGCTTTCAATTATCCTCATGCACTGTCTCGATAAGTTCAACTTACTTTAAAATTGAACTGTTCATAAGCTTATCAAATCTAGAGCAGTCTTGAAGGCATAGATCGAAAAGGGCTGAAAACCCAGTGGGTGAAAGAGAGTATCCACTGGACGAGAAAACAGCCCAGTGGGTGGGAGTCTTAGAACCAGCCAAGTGCTCATGATTTCTTTCAGCCCCGCCCCAGCTATGCTCTCCGCATGGCCCTCCCTCCTGAAATCCTTCTGGAAGGGTCTACTGCATGCTTCTCAAGAGCAGAGACCCCAATACATTTTTTTTCTTCACCCTACAGCATTGGGCATTTTGCCTGGCTCAGAGTAGGGTCAAGTACAAGACTGTGGGTTGATTGAGAAGCTTGTGACAAGTGTGGTGGGAACAATAGATTCTGTATTGATGGAGTCTCCTTCTGATCTCCATGGGAGGTAAGTTCTGTGGCGTCCAAAGACGGGAATCCCATCTTCAGTCACATCCCTCTGGACCGTGGCGAGTGGTAGAATGCACATTTAAACACTTGATAAATACTTTTAATTATGGTGGTGGATTGTCTACCACTTCCAAGGGTTAATGTTTGAGAAAATTGCCTCCAATATAATTATCCCTACTTTCATCTTTTGTGATGGAAAATAACTAGGGTCCAGAGGTTTAAGGCAACCAACATTATTCACCTTTTAGAAAATTCGAAAGAGGCACCAACTTCACGGGTTGCTGTGACTCAGCCTGGTTCATGGCACAGAGAGTTCTTTCTGCAAAAATGCTCCATTAAAAGAATATGGGATGTTCCCGTGGCCATTCTGAGCTCACAAGTGCTTAATTTCTTCACAAAGAGGAAGAAAGCCATCGTTTTCAGTTTTCTCAGATGTTTTCCTACTCAGTGCTTTATTTGGCCAATCTTTAAAATGAGAGATAGAGTGACATCCCATAAGTCCATCCTCACGGTGGCCACTAAGGATGGCTTCTTGCTGTCACCGTCTCTGCCGCAGAAACTTGGTCTTCCTCTCTCTCACAGCAAAGTGGGAAGCAAACACTCAGCTGCTCGTGGCTGAAGCAGAACCAGTGATTTAATGGCCATATGCGTCTGCTCTTCCTTTGGATGACGGGCGGCTTAACCATGGAGGTCACTCGGGAAAGCTATAGATGTCTGTTGCCAGGGAAACCAGGCGCAGCTAAACACGCTCACCCACCTCCCCCCGCGCTCTTCTCGGCCGTGGTGAGAGCCCCCCTTCATGAGTGGGGCTTCATGACTCCCAGGACAAACAGAAGACCCCCGGAGCTCTGCAAACATGACATGTGGAAAACAAGCTCAGCGCTGGGGACCTTCTGGATATCTGTTATCTTGAATCTAAATTTTAAATAATTCTGAAGCGTTGTGGTGCCTTTGCAAAACGAGTTTAGTTTGCCCACAAGGGACGCACACTGGGGTGAACGCAGAGCAGATTTGCCTTCTCCGTGGGAGGACGCCTTGTGGTCGAGTGGAGAGGGGGGCTCGGGTCCCAGAAGCGCTGGCCCCAAGCTGTAGCTCGCTCTAGGGCCCTTAGGATTCATGTAATATATTCTCTGCGCTTCGACAACCTCGGTGACGCCATAAAACTTCACTGACGGGGACCCAGCCCAGCCGGACGCACAATCAGGGGACAGGGAGGTGTGTGAAAGCTCTGCGAGTCCGTCAGCGTTCACGAGGGTGACTTGCTGGCACAGAGGTGGTGAGTGAGGAGAGTGAGGAGACTTCCCTGCCTTTGCCGGGGTCTTTAATTTTCTTCAATAACCAGTGAAAGACCTGCCCTCTTGAAGAATAAGTGCAGTGGGAACCACACCTTATTCTGCAGGTCATCATATGAAGGCTTTTATGGGAAACGAGCCCACCGGAAGGCTGAGGCGGTTCCAGCTGCCTGAGCCACGCGCTCCTGAATCAGACCTACCGCCATCAGCAGGTGCAGAAGATGCGAGGTCCTAGCACCGCAGAGTTAGTGTAGGCAACACACGAGAAAACGAGAGGAAAGATCAGAAGGAAATCAGGATACACATAAAGATACGGAGAGGTTATGTGTTTGTATTTTTATGGTGGGTTCTCACAGTGGCCGTGCTTCTACGAAAAGGGGCATGTTCCTATTCAGGGTAACGTTGGGACGAGGGGAGAGTGATAAGGGAAATCCGTGTTCTAAGGCGGCCAACCAACCCAGCAGGGCCATCCCAGTCCGGGCCCCAAGGCCATTCCTGGCTCCAACCCGGCCCCAGCTCCCTCCGCTGACCTGCCAGCCACGGCCACAAGAGCCGCACAGATACAGAAGCAAAAGTGTATAAACTCCTCCTTCGTCTGTGCTCGGGGCTCAGACCTTGGGAGCTCACTCTCCTCTGGGCCCGCCGGCGTGAAGTAAACCTCCGATCCTCCGAGGTCTCCGGCGGCCGCTTGGTTCTTCCACCAGCGTCCAGTCCAGGTTCCGTACCAAGAGGACTTAGCAGCAGGAGCAGCAGCAAAAGGGGGGGGGGGGGGGCTGGAGTGAGGCCTTCTGCAAGCCAGGCTTTGGGGACTGCTTACCCCGGAGGAAGGGGTGACCCACTCCAGCCTCACCTGTCCCTGGGAGGCCCTATGCGGTTCCATGTGCCGAGGACATCACTAGAAGATCCATCTGATTCCAGCATGGGCAAAGCCTGCCTCCACAATGATCAGGCTTATTTCGATTTTCTTTTATAAGCTCATATGAATTAAACAGATTCTGTTCCAAATGTTAAAATCTGTTTTACCAAAGGGACCTCATTTTCTTTTGTAGAGAAGCTTTATATATTATCATATCATATGTGACATATATGTAGATATTATCACACAAGAACAACTATGCAAAATGTGCATTGGTGTAAGAAACTGCTGTGAAAGGAGCAACTGTTTCTCAGGCACCTTCTGTGTGTTGAGGAACAGGTAAGCTTCCCCCGTCCTGTCCTCGTTACAAACGGCACAAACGGGCACTATAACCGCTCTTCGCAGCTGATTTTCCCAACGCCCTTACATTCCAAAACGCCATTTTATTCTAAGAACTGCCCCGTGGGACGCAGGACGCAATGCGGGGGAGGCTGCGGAAAGGAAACCCCGCCACCGCGTACCGCTGCTGCCAGCTTCCGAGCTTCCAGAGGTTTCCAAAAGGCGCTTGGCTCCCCTTGCATTATCCGTGCGGTCACGAGACACAGAGAGAGGATGCCATGGCTTGAGCGCACTGCGATTCCTTTTTTACTGAATCTGACGTAACGACAATAGAAAAATAAAAATACAAGTTTTGGTTGAAGCTTACAAATGATACAAAACTTGATTAGCCAATTATTCGTTCTGCATGGTGTCAAAACAATTCGTTCAGAAAAAAATACGTCACCTGCTGTTTTGAAAAATTAGTGCATTTTGGATGGTGGGACTGTTTATAAGCCAATGGGAGATTAAGCCTAAATGCTTGTGTGTGTCCACGTGTGTGTGCGTGTGTGTGCGTGTGCATGCGCGTGCGTGCACGTGTGTGTGTCCGCGTGTGCGTGTGCATCCGTGTGTGTCCGTGTGGGAGTGCGTGTGTCCTCGCGTGTGTGTGCCTGTGCCCGTGTGTGGGAGTGTGTGTCCGCACGTGTGTGTGCACGCATGTGTCCCCATGTCTGTGCGTGGGTGTCCTCGCGTGCGCACGTGTGTGCGTGTGTGTCCGTGTGTGTGTGTCCGTGTGTGGGAGTGTGTCCTTGTGTGTGTGCATCCGTGGGTGTGTCCGCGGGTGTGTCCGCGTGTGCACGTGTGTGGGAGTGTGTGTCCATATGTGTGTGTGTGCGCGTGTGTCCACATGTGTGTGCGCATGTGTCCTCGCGTGCATGCGTGTCCACATGAGGGGGTGTGCCGGCACATGGCTGTGTGCGGCTATGCGTGTGCAGAACCTTCTCTGAACCACAGACATTTCTAACGGAGGATCTTTAAAAAGAAATTTGATCCCTTTTTAATGTGACAAGTGAGATGGAGACTGAGTCCAGGGCAGGACCAAGGGACACCGCACCCTCTGGTCACCATCTCACCTATGCTATGTCGTGAGAACTGTGCGGGCACAAGATGACCCGTGCGGTGTCCGCGCTCTGCCTGGTTCTGAAGGACACTCTCAGGAAAATTGGCCTCCGGTGCGTTACCAAGGGCTGATGACGTCAAAGACTTTCCGTGCAGACCCCAAGAGAGAGGGTGAGAGCCACAAGGCCATTGTGTTTAAGCTCCCAACTCCGAGGTGAGAAAGTGGATGAGGTTTTCTTAAAATACTTTCCTATCCAAGAACGCTAGAACTTTTAGGACAAAATGTGCATAAACCAAAAAGCTTAAGAGCCAAATAATGGCAGACCGAAGGCTCTCGTGTACCCATCTTGGGAAATCTGTGCTGTAGAGACAAGGGCTCCGAAGTGTGGGCTCCTTGTAACTGTGCTCACACTCCGTTTCAGCAAGTTTACTCTACTGATGCGCGTGCTCCATATAATTCAAGTGAATCGGGAAGGCTGCTGAAAACGCAGTGAAACGCCGTCCTGGCAACAGAGGCGCAGCTTCTCCAGGTGGACAGAATTCTGTCGGAAGTACCATGGTGTACCGTGACCTTCTCCAAGGCTGGGTCGTACGGTGTCACAAAGAAAAGGGGATCAACAGAAGCACCGACAAACATTTGTGCTAAACTTACCGTTAGACATGGGGCGGAGAGTGAAGCAGATGTTATGAAGAGGCACACATGCAGGCATTCCTCCTGAGTACCTGCCAGCTGCCTTTGTGTCCTTCTGCGACACTTGGCCGTGTCCTCTGAAATGCTCCCATGCCCTGTGGCAGCACCCAACAGCACAAGCTTGGGCCACTACCCACACTGAAGCACTTATTCCAAAAGAGTGTTTTATTGTGAACACGGACTGCACCAAGCTCCCTTTGGGCAAACATCCCCCACCAAAGTAATTATGACCCACAGATGAAAGACTATTAGAAAAAAAAAAAAAAGATTTTGAATGAAAATTGCAAATAATGTATTTGCAGAATAAAGGGACAGGTTGAAGACAACCTACTACATCCATGTATGGATTTTCTCTCCCTGTGAAAAAAATCAAAGCAGCGAGTCGCTGGGATGAAGGTGCCCCCATGATGTTCCGTAGCTCACTTTATCAGATTGCAAGAGGTTCGTGCCCTCGGAGGGATGTCACTCCCCAGCAATATTGGTTGGAGTAGAGGGACTCGAGGAGATCACACAGAAATGTGAAGAATATGTACACTCACTTTTTAACTATTTTAATTGTGTCCATTTGCCTAATCCCTTGATCTGCCTCTTCTCCAGGCTTTAGCTCAGCGTGTTCATCAGTAAAAGGCCAGAATTATGACAGTGAAGCTGGGTTTTGGTGCTGAGGTCACAACAGCACAGCTCGCAGTAGGAGCACCTCTGGGTCCTCCCACGGGTGGGAAGGGAAGGAGCCCAGGCCACTGGCAAATAGCTGCTGGTATCCAGTGTACACACTGCACACACACACACCCACGGCGTCTTTAGGAAGCTTCCTAGAGCATGTCCAATGGCTCCGTTCCGACCTGATGAGCTGTCTCTGACTGTCACCTTGCTCCTCCTTCAAGCCCTCAGCCTCCAACGCCCCTTCCTAAAGCGGTCATGTTGGCCCCTCTCTCCTCGAACTCCCGTTACAGACATGGACTCTCAACTTCGATTTGTGAGCAATCATAAGGCTATCCTTGGGTTCATCCAAGAGAACAGACAGCCATCTGAGTCACAGTGCATGCTAGAGACGAGGCCATAATCCCCACGTGTTCGTGGACCATGCCCCTCCTACTCATTTTGACATTAAGCATTTATTTTTCTTATTTTATTATGTAATTCCTGTTTTTTGTTCTTGTTTGTTGTTTCTCCCCCAAAGAGATACTAAGAAATTGTGAGGATTGACCTAGAGATAAATGGTTTTTTTTAAAGATTTTATTTATTTATCTGACAGACGGAGATCACAAGCAGGCAGAGAGGCAGGCAGAGAGAGAGGAGAGCAGGCTCCCTACTGAGCAGAGAGCCCGATGTGGGGCTCGATCCCAGGGCCCTGAGATCATGACCAGAGCTGAGGCTTTAACCCACTGAGCCACCCAGGCGCCCCCAGAGATAAGCATTTTTTCTTACACATTCTCTCAATGTCAAATTAATGCCAAAGTATAGTGAATACTCAGCAAATATCAGTTGAAAGGAATCGGGCTGACTGCGGAAAAGCCCATCAGAAAGGTGGTCACCTCTTCCTAGCTGTGCTGCCTTGGACAAGAGACTTAACCTCTCTGCACGTTGGACGTCCCTGTTAGAGCTTACCAGATTCTTGTGAGACTAAATGAGCTCGTTCACATAAAGTAAGTAAAATCACTTCTCGTTCACAGTGTAAATGCTTAATACATAATCATGTGATTATTTTGAAAAGAAAATGAGGATGAGAAGTAACAATGACTTCTCCACCTACTTGAGAACACCAAACAGAACTAAAGAAGGAATATGCTCAAAGAAAACAGAATGATACAGTGTTGTAAGTTCAGGATGCCATGAGTGCGGTCACTAATGTGGGGGACGGAGGAACATCAGAAAGACAGCTGCACAAACATCATGGAAGAACTTTGCGATCCTCTTTGGGTTGATTTCATCAATGATAAGTCACTTGGGCTAAAATAAGGAAGTAGTCAAACTGCTCTCGGGATTCTGCCCTTGTGTTCGGGATTCTAACACACCAAAAATTAAAACTGAAATCTCAAAGAACAAAATGGATTCTTGTTTTGTTTTGTTTTGTTTGAAGATTTTATTTATCTCTTTGAGAGAAAGAGTGAGAGAGAGAGAGAGAGAGAGAGCACAGGAGAAGGGGCAGAGGCAGAGGGAGAGGCAGAGAGCAGAGGGCCTGATGCGGGGCCCCATCCCAGAACTCCAGGATCCTGATCTGAGCCTAAGGCAGCCACTTAACTGACTGAGCGACCAGATGCCCTCAACATACAAAATGCATCCTATAAATATTGCAGATGTGTGTGTGCTGAGATGATAGGTCATCCTTAATGGAAATGGAGACCCATTTAGGGTCATTTTACAGTGAATTAGTCCACTGGGATATGATAGGAAGGTTACTGATTGTCCTGCATTAAGAAAGGAAAATTTCGCCTACCATTTTTCTATAATTGCTATTAGTGATAAGGGAACTCTGTGTTCTCAGGTGGCCGACCAATCCAGCAGGAGAATCCCAGTCCCGGCCCAAGGGACATTCCCAGTTTCCTCCACTGCCCCACTGACCACGGCCACAAGAGGGGCACAGATACAGATGCAAAAGTGTAAAAACTCCCCCTTTGTCTGTGCTAGAGGCTCAGACCTTGGGAGCTCACTCTCCTCTGGGCACACCGTCGTGAAGTAAACCTCCGATCCTCCAAGGTCTCCGGCGGCCGCTTGGTTCTTCCACCAGCGTCCAGTTCAGGTTCCGTAACATTAGAAATTGAGTAAGTTCATTGTGTGACTTGGGAAGAACCTGAACTTCACTCTCCTGTGAAGGCGGAATGAGGCTATGATCTAGAGTAGTAGGGGGACAGGGTCCGAAGTCACTCTTGCATTTTGGCTGCTGGGACCCTGGAATCACCTGCCAGTCTTTGCTTCAGTGTCTTCTTCTACAACATGGGCCATAATGGCACCCAGAACGTGGGGACACTGTGAAACTCTATACAAGTCACTTAAAATATGTACTAACCTCACAGATCAATGTGATTGCATATAGCTTCATATAAAAAATCAAGTGGATTCTAACTTCAAACTCCTCATTAACAGAGGAGTAAATTTTGGCCATTCTAGCTGGTGTAAGGAGGTATCTCAGTGTGGTTGTGACTTGAATCTCCCTGAAGGCCAGTGATGAGGAACACTTTTTCATGTCCGTTAGCCATTTGTACATCTTCTTTGGAGAAGTGTCTGTTCATGTCTTCTGCCCATTTTTTGATGTCATTATCTGTTTTGTGTGTGTTGAGTTTGAGAAGTTCTTTATAGATCTTGGATATCAGCCCTTTGTCTGTTGTGTCATTTACGAATATCTTCTCCCATTTCGTGGGTTGCCTGTTTTGTTGACTGTTTCTTTGCTGTGCAGAAGCTTTTATCTTTATAAAATCCCAAAAGTTCTCTTTCACTTTTGTTTCCATTGCCTTTGGAGACATACCTCGAAAGAAGTTGCTGTGGCCGATGTCGAAGAGGTGACTGCTTATGTTCTCCTCTAGGATTCTGATGGATTCCTGCCTCACGTTGAGGTCTTTTATCCACTTCGAGTTTATCTTTCTGTATGGCGTAAGTTTCATTCTTCTACACCAGCTGTCCAGTTTTCCCAGCACCATTTATTGAAGAGACTCTCTTTTTTCCACTAGATATTTCTTCCCGCTTTGTCAAAGACTATTTGACCGTAGAGTTGCAGGTCCATATCTGGGCTCTCTACTCTGTTCCACTGGTCTGTGCTGTATAAATAATGAAACTTCACACACTGAAAAAAATAAAATAAAAGTTTAAAAAATTAAAAATAAAAAAATGAGTCTCTTAAAAGCCACATTAAAATTTTTTTTTAAAAAAGGAGAGTAGTAAATTTTAAATATGGAAGTTACTTCCTTAAATAAGTATTTAGGAAACTGTGCTTTGAAAGTAACAATTTGCAGTGTGCAACTTCTGCCCAAACAAGGTCATCAGCCCCGATATACTAATTAATCATTTATTTGAATTATCTGTCCATTTGCCTTTCGGATGAGGCCTCCTCTCAAGACCCAATTTAGCATTCAGCTCACGGAATCTGGCTCATACGATGCGTGCGGATCTGGAGAGAAGGCTCCCACGGTGCATGGAAGGACGCCAGAGTGAGCCAGGGGTGTAGAGGGGAGTCATTTACTCATTCGAGGCTCACTCGCTTAAAAGGGGACACAGCTATTTTTATTTAAATGTATCTAAATGTACATAATTGGTACAAAGTCAGAAACCATAGAAATACAGAATTTATCAGCCTTTGAAATTAGTAAATCATTTAAAATCATGTTGTGATGGAAGGTACATGAGATTTTCATGGATGTTGGTCAGATCCCTTTCCCATCTCATCTCTGGAAAGGACAAAACAAATAATTGTGTTTACCTCTGTGAAACATTGGTTTAACTAAAGTGAATAACATATAACACTATAAAGCCTATAGAGAAAAGTGTTTAAAAATAATTTTTTAAAATTATATTTAAAAATAATTTTTCCTTAAAGTAACTTAAATAGTTTAGGCATGGTGATGTATGTTCTTGTTAGAGAAGCAGGGGTGGATTCACTGAGGGGAAGTCATAAAGTAAGGAAAATGGATTCTGCCCTGGGAGTGTCCTTGGATAGGTTGCTCCTCCAAGCAGGTGCCCCTCACTCCCTGAGCACTTGTTTTCAGGGCACGCTTTTATGAACAGTATTGTTTTTTTCTGTAAAGACAAAGAAAAAAAAAAGGGGGGGGGGGCTGTGCTGTAGGCATTTAAAAATGAGATGGGTTTCTTTTCTTTGAGGTTATAGAAAAAAAGGATTTGGAAACTACAATTTCGTGCCCAGCTAACAGAATAGGCAGCACAAATAATTTCAGACATGTGTGATCCTAGATCATTTGCCTTTTCCACTTGGGAAAAAAACAAAAACAAAAAATGTAGTGCATGCTTAAGACCTCTCCAAAAGCCCAAGTGAGTAGACATGAGATCCAAGACATGGAGATTTTAAACAGAAAATGCATCAAAAAGCTATCAAACCAAAAAAACAAAAATGAAAACAAACAAAACACACAACACCCTCCAGCCCGCCGGGCTATAGATGACTGATTATTCCAAACGAAACCTTTCAAACAATAAAATGATATTTTTATAAAAATGATATTATTTACATTTATTTTCTCAATTATATAGAAAAATAACAGGAAAATGCCCAACATTTTTAAAAGAAATTTATGGCTGATAGATAAATAACATAGAATGTTATAACCTAGGACAACTGATGGAAGGTTAGGTAGATAAGGAAAGAGACAAAGGGGAAAGGGGAAAGGATCCACTGGGCCTTTGCACAAAAGCAGTCCAGAATGACACCAGTTTGCTGATGTTTAATTACACATTTTCTCTAAGATTCTCATGACATTACACAGTTCAATAGTGGAAAACTTCTGCATATTCATGAGTGTTTATGCCAGTATCAATTTTCTATTTTAGAATTTATAGCCAAGCACAAAATGGCGAAATAATTTTAAAGGGTTAATGTGCTGATAGTTTTTTAAAAGAACACAGATGACAGAAGTTAAATGGGAGCCAGTGGGGCAGCACAGAGGAAGAGGAAGGTAGGAAGGTCCTAATGTCTCCATTTTATTTCTTGGATGTTGAGGGTTACTGGGTACTTTTGGGGTCTGGAATACAGATAAATACTTGAAGCTGTAAGTGATGCTGATAGACACACTCCATTCCTCACCTTTTAAGTCATCATATATGATGTGAAGCCAAGGGGCGCTGGGTGGCTCAGTCTGTTTAGCGTCTGCCTTGGGCTCAGGTCGTGGTCTCAGGGTCCTGGGTCGAGTCCAGCAACAGGCTCCCTGCCCAGCAGCGAGCCTACTTCCCCTCTGCCCGCTGCTCCCCCTGCTTCTGTGCTGTCTCTCTGACAAATAAATAAATTAAATATTTTTAAAAAAAAAGATGTGAAGCCAAGAAACAAAGTGCATAAACACGCCGGTTACGATTACAGTGGAAACTCGGCAGGAGAGCACATATTAGAGACAGTTTTATCTGAGAAGTGATTGGGTTGGACACCAGAACACTTTATTCTCTGCTTAATGTCATGCTGCGAGTGTGAGTTTTCCCTGCACGGTCATGCATAACAGACCCACAGTCCCTTCACTCAGCTACTTGGGGGTAGATGTGTCTCGGAAATAAGCAGTTCTTGGTGCCACGTCGCATCCCAGCGGGGTCTGCATCAGCGTCTCCTCATCCAATGCTCCCCCGTGGGGCAGATTCATGTAGCCTCCTCTTAACTCAGGACGGACAGACTGTGAAAGGCTTATGGAAGCAGCATTCCTCCGCGCCGTGTGGGTTTTGCAGCCGCGGCCGGGAGTTGTGGAGCGCTGCCTTGCCGATGGAGTGAACTCACGCACATCGCCTCCGTGGTGCAGTCCGCGTGGAACACGCCTAGTGCACCTTCTACAGAACTTTCATGTCCCCTTCCGATTGAAGTGTCTACCCTGGCAAAGCAGAGATGAGACACGGTGGCCAAAGACAGTTTCTCCTTTGAAACAACAAAACACAGGTGTTTATGTAGCAGTGCCTACAAGGATGAAATGCTAGAGCAATTCTGAAGTCAGTCCTCTTACAGTCTCTGGATTTTGATGAAAGTGTCTCCATTCTTTTGGCCGAGGACACAGCCCGGCGGGGACACTGCTCTGATCTGGGTATTAGCAAGGAATGCATGTCCTCCACAATCCACCAATTTTCCACTCCACCTTTTGTCATGACTAATTTTATTCATGTGTTTTCCTACCTATTAGAGCCAATTTAATGTTAAAACCTGTCTAACTATTAGGGCTGCTTAGCCAGAGCGACTCCATATTGCCTGGGTAGCCATATCGTTGTTTCCATCTACGGACTTCATCCCGGGAATAAATGCCCCAGCGGTTCTAAATGCCCCAGCAGTTCCTGGTATCGGTTCCGGTATCGGTTCCAGGAGTAAACGCCTTAACAATAGAAGCCACATACCTTGGGTCTGCGCTGATGCCCTATAAAACCAGCCTGTGAGATCGGGACAGGGTCACCCTCTTCGGAGGCGGCCCTGACCAGTCAGTCTGGTGTCTGATGCCCACCATAAAAATAAAGTTTTGCCTTGCTTTCAGTTTGTATCAGTCTCGCTCCTTCGATAACGGACCCCAACACTACCAAGGATTATAAGTTTTCACTCCAGGAAGGGCA